>ML058397.1:4427593-4710555 GCA_003013855.2 Liriodendron chinense | reverse complement strand
CACACTAGGTTGAATTTGTTCAAGTCCTTCTATTTATCAACCAATCAGCGGGAATTTCATATGAATTCTTATTATGTTTTGAGGATTTACAGTTCCAACCTTTGACGCCTAATCTTTCTGAATCTTACACTTATGAACCTTGGAATGTATAGAAGGATGGTTTCTGAAAGAGAGTTGAGTTTTGAAGAATGGGATTAGTTTCATGCATGTTTTGCTCGGGACTAGCAAAATGCTGGTTGGGGGGTGTGTTGAGCTCTTAATTGTGCATATTCTAACCCTAATTCATCACTCATTGTGCGAGGTTTGTATGGTTTGTAGGCTAATCCAATGAATGTTTTGTGACTACAGGACTGAGAGTGGACTCCACTCAATTGAAGACAAAAAGGGTTCATTTGGGACCATTCTGATGAAGAACATTTGAGGACCAAAGAAGAAAAGAAAGAAAGAAGTAAAGAAGAAAAGAAAGCAGAAGAAAGAAAGGAAGAAAACAAGAAGAAAAGGGATCTGACCGGTCGTGACCGGTCAACCATGCACATTGGGAGACGGCTGAATACGTGACCGGTTGGACACAATCGCTGGAGGAAGACTGAATAAGGCCGACCGGTCATGACCGGTCGGCCATAGCTGCTAGCTAGTGAATGAAGGCGTCCGACCGGTCATGACCGGTCGGACATGCTTGCTGGATTAACATTGAACAAGGCCGACCGGTCATGACCGGTCGGCTATGCTTGCTGGAGTGATCATTCATTGAGGCCGACCGGTCATGACCGGTCGGCCATGCGTGACCGGTCATGCGTAAGAACTTAGAAGTTTCCAAATCAAGTCCAATTTTCTCTGCGCTGCGTAACTCTTACGCAATTTCTTGATTCTTCCGAAGTTGTGGAGCCTCCAGACTATAAAAGGACACCTAGGGATTGTTCCTAGGGTATCCTAGAAGGGTTCAAGCGAGGTTGGAGGCTATAGAAGTGGAGATTGGAGTTTCACAACTCCTTTTGGTTTGCTTTGTTGTTTTCATGCTTTTTGTAGTTGTTTCATGTTTCCTTGGATCATGAGCAGCTAAACCTCTTAGCTAGGGCTAAGAGGTGAAGCTTGTAGTGGATCCAAGATGTTTTAATTCGTAGTTAAGTGGTTTTAAGTGTGGAATTCATGATTATGAACTAAGGTTTGAAGGTTATACAAGCTTTTGAGTAGTTTTTCTTAGTCTTATGATGACTCATGGATGTTTGGGAGAATTACTTAATTGCTTAATTGGTTTGTGACGGTCTAGACCTGTATGATCCGAGGAATCGGAGTGCGCTCTAGTACTATGATCTTCATAAAGGAACTTCCTACCAAAGTTCTATTTTTCTGTTTTTCTGGAATATGTATGGACTGTGCATGTGATTTGAATCCAGTTCAAATCCTGATCTAGCCTTGTCTTGTGACAGGACTTGAGGATGGTTATGATTGTGAACTAGACCTTTTGGAAAGGGGAATGACCTATGTAATTGAGCATGCTCAGATCAGCCTACATTGAGTGAATCTTATGCATAGAACTTACATATTACAGACTGTTTGGTTTAACAGCTCTATCATCCGACTAGATAGATCTGAATGTCGATTCTAGTTGAGAGAATAAGAAACCACAGCGGATTGAACATCAAGGATTGCTACAAGTGGATCCTTGAACCCCTAGTGCCTTCTTATAATTCGTTACTTTTGATTTAATTCAACTTTTGTTACTCATATCAATTTCATACAAGAATCTGGTTAGTAGATTTCAATAGACACTTGTGGATGAGTTTGTGAAATCCTACATAAGTCCCTGTGGATCGACCTCGGTCTTACCGAGATTATTACTACATCGCAACCCTACACTTGGGGAAGCGAACACACATGCCTCCGTTGACTCTGGTTCTGATGTAAATAATCTTCATATGCTTCCTTTCTTTACTCCCTTTTATCGAATTGCCGCAGTTTCTCAAATCGGGTTGTTAGTCTTGTTTTTTCCAGCAGACAATGGTTGTAACTCGTGCCTCCTTACGCGCGGCTCATGACTGCTTGCAACGGTTCTCTGACTCCCTCAACCGTCTGGAAGCTTGGTCATCCCTCCATGTTCAATATGATGAGGTGTCTGAGGCTTTATCTAGACTTGGTGCGGATTCTCGTCCCATACTACAGGCTGTCCGGAATGTTTCACTTATGGCCTCCACTTTTGATGAACACAAAGAAGCCATACTTGATTTCATTGGCAACTCCTCATTTTCAGAAGAGCTGGCACTTCTTGAGGCGGCGGAGCCTCCCTTGGATGATTCTTTCTTGGCCTTATTGAGCCGGCTTAATTCTTTAAAGAGGGAGAAAAGGGAGAAGAGACGATTCCTGGCTTGGGTTGTCCCACTAGCGGAGGCCGAGTTTTCAGATCATTGCGCCAGCATCTGGAGAAGGATCAGAGAGGCCTTGAGGGAATATGACAATCTGGCGATCGATGTCTCCATTGTGAGGAACTGGGCCAATGCTGAACATGTAAATGTCGACTTTGTGCAGCAGTGCATCTCCTACCTGATGGACCTGATTTCTAAGGAAGCACGGGTCTAGGCGTAGGTGGACGAGCTGAAGGCCCGGATTCTTCCACTACTGCAAGATTGAGATCCCTTTCTGTCCATGGGGAAGGGGCCCCCGCAATTTTGTGTTATCTTATGACAAACTCTAACTTTAACATTTAAACAATTGATATGACAGCCCGAATATTCTGGACCTGTCTCAGTTAATGAATGATTATTATGTTGTTTTTCTCTTTCTTTTATCCGTTCTTGTTTGTATGTGATGATGATGTCGTGGTTATGAATGCTGTCGTGCTATTTCCTCTTTTGCCAGTTCGAATGCATTTTACTATGACCTTGATTCATTTATTGGTGCTCATGCCTCCTTTGCCTGCTACTTTGCATTCTCTTAAACTTTGAGAATGTTGATTTCTTTTGTGCACATTTTCTCTTGCTTTGAGCTATATCTAAGCTTTCCGTGTGCCGTCGTAGATTTGTGATGGCTAGAGACCCCTCTGAGGCTGGTCCTTCGGGTCCTCTATTGACTCCTTCAAAGCGCAAACGGGAGGCTTCGAGGAATGTCGTTCGCCCCTCTGATCAGAATCCCCAATGGTTTCTGCCTCTGGAAACTTTCAATTTCTATGAACGTATACTAATGTTGCCCAAGGACATGCAAAAGAAAATTCTCTGTGATCGGGTGGTACCACCTCCTCCGGACAGGGGTATACAGGAACAGTGGGACACCTGGTTTGCTCCTTTACGGGGTTTCCGAAGCGACGGGACAACAGGTTCCGAAGAGGGTGAGGCGAGTCCATTGGCCCCCGCCCAATCTGTAGACGCGGTCGCCCGAGAGGGCCGGCAAGGGCGTGAAACAAGTATACCTGGAGAAGCAGACCAGGTCCAAGTCTGACAACATGAGGAGCGTTTGGTCAACCGTAAAGCTAGTCACTTCTCCTCTTGCTATTCGGAACCCTTATACGAGAGGGTATATTAGATCCACTAGAAGTTTCCAGCGACATCGCTCTCTTCCCAGTATCGAGCCTGCAGATGTGTGCCGCGCAAACTCGTTTCTTAGCATGGAGACGTGGACATTTATTCCTGGGCCTTTTCTCAACTGTTCCCTATTTGAGAATGGTAGGCGTTAAGCTATCTTGGACCCAAAGCTTATGATATTTTTAGAGCCGAATCAGGACCCCCACCGGCCTTTCCCAACACACTACTTTGAGACCCTCTGGCAAAGGTTTCATCATCTGGGCGATACGAAAATCTGGTTATCGGGCGCATTCCGGACCCGAGGCCATTTGATTGCTCATCCCGGATATGAGGCATGGGCGAACCGGATTTTGGAACGCCATAGGGAGACCTTGAAAGCGGTAGGCCTATTTAAGGCTATCGCGGCAACCTCGAGTTACTTTTGCCACAAACCGTGGGTCTACAAAGGATTCTTGAACCACTGGTGCTCTATCACCAACACATTTCATTTGCCGTATGGAGAAATGAGCATCTCGCTATGGGACTTAAACCGCATCGCTGGTCTCCCGATCCGCGGGAGGATATACAATGAGTGGGTTCCGAGTGATGAGGAGCTGTCTTGGAAGAAAAAGGGGGTGAGCGAAGGCTTCTTCTCCCCGGCTTGTTATGAGTTATTTGCGGAGCTTCCGTAATTCTGGGCTTTCAAGGATAAACTTCCCTTCGAAGACTGGTTGGTTTATTTCAGCCACGGCTTAGAGTAACCACTTAACTACGAGTTGTATATCATTATTTCGTTCCGTCTTCCTCCCCTCCATTAATGCTTTGTTTTCTTCATTTCAGTCTGGACTATGCGGCTTATGACGAAGATCATGGGGATAAAGCCTTCTTGGAGAATCGAATGAAGGAAAATTTCCCCCGTACAAACAAGCTGTCTCCGACCTGTGAGCTCACCGGCTTCTTGGCCTACTGGTTGAGCTACGTGGTCTTGCCGAGCCCAAAACAGGCCGACAGTGTGAGGGTGTCTTGTTTTGCTGTCGCAGGGGCCTTAGCTAACGGCCACCGTTACGCAATAGCTCCCACCGTATTATGTTCTCTTTATCGAGCTTTCGGTTATGTTATCAGTAATAAGGACAGGGCTGCCTTCGGCATGAATTCGGCTTACTGCGGATGGCATTTCCTGTTCGGATGGCTCGGAGTGTATTTCCCTTGGGTGTATGGTATCGAGTTCGGAGATTATATTCGGCGAGGGGTGGTCCCGTTGTACTTTTTTCAGAAGCGGAAGATGGTAGGGCAAAATTTGAATACCGTCAAGGAGAGAATTGCTAAATACGACGATGTCCACTTTTTCGACTTCTCGGGCACCCGGAGCAGAGATTCTATATTGTGCACAGACGATGACGGTATAGACCATAACGAACGCTCATTTCTGATAGCCATCCGCCTGTCCTCGCTTCCTTTACGCGAGGGGTTGGAGTTCTGGAGAGAGCCGTACTACCCCAACCGTTTCGCTCGTCAATTTGGATACGATCAAGGAGTACCCGCCACATTGGAGCCAGTGACTTGTGAGCAGTGAGCATATGGCATCGGACCTATCCATTGGAAATGGATGTGGCGACAACTTCTGCTAACTGGGACCGGTTGCTCTTTTGCCATCCCTGGTACGAGGAGTGTCACTGGTGCATCTTTCGGGTGGATGAGATGGTGGGCTCACCAGTATACATTGATCCGGAATGGTCATCATGTTACTGATCCTGTCTTTGTTACGCCTCCGATTGTTAGTCCAGCTCCTGCCAATGGACTAGGGTACGTGGGGAGCATCTTCATCAGCCTGCTGTACCGGGTACTCTGAGGCTAATGACTTTGATGAATGTGATAATTGATCACGAGAAACCCGAGCATACCCTGGAAGGTTGGGTTGCGCACGGGGAAAGGAATATTGTGCAGGAGGGGCCAGAGTTTCCATCTCTTGGGCCTATTGATGAGGCGCATCAAGGTGGTGACGCTCCCAGGGGTAACCACGATCAAAATGATGGGGATGGTGATGATGACAATGGCAGTGAGGGTGGTGGTGATGGCGGTGCTGGTGGTGGAAACAATGGCGATGATGGTGGTGATGATGGCGGTGCTGATGGTGGGAATGACGGCGATGATGGTGGTGATGATGAGACGCCACTTGAGCGGACTGGTCCTCGGGTGAAGACTGCTCATCGTACTTCGGTAGTTGATGGAGGGAAGAACATTGCCGAGATGCGTAAGAGGTATGATGAAGAGAGATTACAGAAACGAATTTCTGAGGCTGTTGGTGGCACTCCTATTGGTGACGCGGGTGCAGTCAGGGAAGAGGGTAAGCTGATCCTTCAAGGGAATTTGAGCGGCGATTGTCATACTGGGGGAGGCAATGATGATGAATCGATATATGATAAGCTTATCCCTGAAATGGATGTTGAAGCGATTTTCATGGACTTGGATGACGAGGCGCCCGCTGAAACTGTCCTTATCTCCGATATCCCCATGGCTGAAGCTGCAGAGGACCAGGGTCTTGTCCATGAAACGACAACCACTGCCGCTGTGGAGGTTACACCTCCCCCGTCCCTTTCCCGTGTTGAAGATATTGGGGTCGGGGATGTTGATTTAGCTTCTCGGAGCATTTTTCTGTCGCTGCATCGAGTGTACCTGAACTTACCTCAGAAGCATCTCCGACTGTTGAACCTTCATCAGCTGAGCCTATTGGGGAAGCTGTTCCCGCCGTTAGACCATCATTAGCTGAGCCTATGGGGGAGGTCTCCCATGGGGTTGAAGTTTCTGATATAGGAACAAGTGCATCGGAACGTGCCATGAAAACTCTTCCTACCGTTATATCGTCGTCAGTTGAACCCGTTGCTGAACCCCTTCCGGTTACCATGCCAGCATCTGACACCAGCGTTCCTGAGGCCATAGTGCTATCCTCTCCGGAGCTACCTGAGCCGTCGACCGAGGGGATTGCTGAACCTGCCCCAGCATTGCCTATGCATACTGCCTCGACTAACGCACCTACCGTTGACATTCTTGAAGCCACTGGTATATTACTTGTCTTCACCGTTTCGACTATCTTTTTCCTTACTGAGGCCTCTTTATGCTAACTTTACCATTTCTTTTATCAGTGACCGCTCCTGTTCATGCTTTAGCCCCTGTTGCCTTGCCCGAGGCATTCATTTCTTCTCTCCG
Organism: Liriodendron chinense; assembly: GCA_003013855.2. Taxonomy (NCBI): domain Eukaryota; kingdom Viridiplantae; phylum Streptophyta; class Magnoliopsida; order Magnoliales; family Magnoliaceae; genus Liriodendron; species Liriodendron chinense. The sequence continues at coordinate 4,703,860 of ML058397.1, read as the reverse complement.
AGGGCTGTCAAAGGTGAAGGCAGACCTTTTGAAGAGTCTTCTAATGAACATTGCCGCCTCTCTGAAGAATATGGATGAATGGTCCATTTTGGATGAAGGGCTGCAGGCACTTGAATGCAATACTGCATGGCTCGGGATTGACATCTCTTTAATGATCAACCATGTAGTCCTGTTTAGGGAAGGCATGGCACAACTCAGCGAGGCGAGACACTTCAGAGTCGATCCTTCTATTGAGGAGAGGCGATGTCATTTGCAGTCCCTCCTGCCAAAGCTTGAGTTGTGCGAGGCAGATATAACTGCGATGAGGCGCGACTGGCAAGATGCCACCATCGGGCATCAGGTAGTCGCGGATCGGCTGGTGGAGATAGATAATGAGATAGCACGGCTGCAAGCCGAACGCTCCGTTGTTCACCTCGATCTCTCAAAATTTGGCAATCAGAAGGCTCGTCTGCAATTATCTCTCGAAAAGCGCGAGGCCGAACGTAACACTATACAAAATCAGGTCGCAGAACTGAGAGAGTTCCTTCGAAGCGTCCCCGATCCCGCACAGGTCTTAGCCGAGGCGGAGGCAACACAAAGGGCAACCCAGGAGTCTGCAATTCATTTTCTAGAACAATGCTTAAGACATTTGAACGGTTAAGCTTTGTAATTGTTTCATTCTGTAATTTTGTGGAGATATGTTGTAACAATAGTGTTGTAATGATATGTATACTATTCATGTGATCGTGCTATGTGTTTTATCTACTTGATACTTCTTCATTTGAGTTTGGATTGGAATACAACGTAGATTATTTGGAAGGAATGTCCCCCTGTCAGGACTCAAACCTATATTTATGCGGAATGGGTGTGCCTGAGCCTTGATCTTAAGATCCATCTTTTCATTCTGAATCTTGATAACCTCGGATCGGGCGGGGTGGCGACGCCTGATACGTCTCAGGTTTCAATGACTTTCCTGATGCCTGTGCAAACACACGGAATAGATGATTAGTATTTGTAATTGTAAGCATTAGTCACCATGTGGTGCTATTTCTTTAGACGTTTGCTTATTACATTTTCCCTCTAGCGGGGCGTTTACAAATCACAATGGTATTCTCTGTCAAGTATAATATCTTTTCAAGAATCGACCATTCACCAACGAGCTGATGCCTTGCCCCTTGCAATCAATCACTCGATAAGCTCCATTGGAGTATACTTCATCGACGATGCACACTGGATCCCACTTCGGGTCGAATTTACTTTTTGGGCCTTGAACTAGCACCGGGCGTTTCATCATTAGCACCAGGTCGCCCCTTTTGAATGACCTACTGCGAACTCGTTTGTCGTATGAGGCTGAGATCTGTTTCTGATACATTTCGAGCCTTTGTTGAGCGACCAATCTCTTTTCATCTAGATCATCTAGTTCGGTCATTCTGATCTCGGCATTGTGCTCGGTTGTCAGGGAATGGCGAAGTGCGACCCGTAATGATTCAACTTGTATCTCCATCGGGACCACCGCCTCCGTGCCGTACACCAACGAGTAGGGTGTGGCTCGCGTGGCTGTGTGGTGTGTGGTTCGATATGCCCATAATGCTTCGGGCAGACGCTTGTCCCAATCTTTCTTACTCTCTGATACTGCCTTCTTTAAAATCTTCACAATAGTCTTGTTAAAAGCTTCAGCCAGCCCGTTTGCAGGAGGATAATAAGGTGTTGAATAGCAGTGCTTGATCTTGAACTTTGTGCATAACTTGTCAATGGTAGCGTTCTTGAAGGGTGTTCCGTTGTCGGTGGTGATTTTCTCGGGAATACCATGTCGGTATAGTATGGTGTGGCGGATGAAATTTTCGACATGTTTTGCCTTCACGCTCCTAAGCGCGACTGCTTCGGCCCACTTGGAAAAGTAATCTGTCGCGGCTAAGATGTATTGGTGCCCCTAGGAAGAGGGCGGGCTGATCAGACCAATCACGTCCATGACCCAGGCTGCAAAAGGCCAGGATATCGCTGATTGATGCAACTCTTCTGGTGGCGAGTATATGATATCTGCATGGATTTGGCACTGATGACATTTCTTAACAAATTCTATCGCATCTTTTGCCATTGTGGGCCAATAATATCCCATGTGTCGGACACAGTGATGTAGGTTCCTGCCTCCTTGGTGGGCACCACATTCTCCTCCATGGGCTTCCTTTAATGTAGCATATGCTTCATTCTGGTCTAAGCAGCGCAACAATACTCCCTCATACGAGCGTTTGTAAAGGACGTCGTTCTGTAGTATAAATGACCCAGCGCGTCTCCTAACCTGCGTGCGCATCTTAGCCTCTTCTGGTAAGAATCCATACTTCAAGTATTCAACGAACGGCCATTTCCAGTCATTATCTTCTGTGATTTCGAAGTAACAAATGGGGTTTATGCTTGCTCCGCCACCACGCAGTACAGCTGTCGGTAGGATTCTCCTTTCTTCGATTGTTATTTGAAGTGGGCTCCCTGTTCGCTTCCCCAAGTGTAGGGTTGCGATGTAGTAATAAACTCGGTAAGACCGAGGTCGATCCACAGGGACTATGTAGGATCTCACAAATTCATCCACAAGTGTCTATTGAAGTCTACTAATCCGATTGATGTATAAAGTTGATATGAGTAACAAAAGCTGAATTAAATCGAGAGTAAGTAATTATAAGAGGGTACTAGGGTTTCAAGGATCCACTTGTAGTAATCCTTAATGTTCAATCCGCTGTGGTTTCTTATTCTCTCAACTAGAACCGACATTCCTGTCTGTCTAGTCGGATGATAGAACTGTTAAACCAAACAGTCTGTAATATGTAAGTTCTATGCATAAGATTCACTCAATCTAGGCTGAGCTGAGCATGCTCACTTGCATAGGTCATTCCCCTTTTCTATAGGTCCAGTTCTCAATCATAACCATCCCCAAGTCCTCTCACAAGACAAGGCTAGATTAGGATTTGAACTAGATTTAAATCACCAGCACAGTCCTTACATATTCCAGAAAATCAACTAAAATAGAACTTTGGCCTGAAGTCCCTTTATGAAGAACTTAGTACTAGAGCGCACTCCGATTCCTCTGATCATACAGGTCTATACCGTTGCAAACAAATTAAGAAGATAAGTAATTCATCCAAACATCCATGAGTCATCACAAGACTAAGAAAAATTACTTAAAAACTTGTATAAACTTCAAACCTTAGTTCATAATCATGAATTCCAAACTAAAACCACTTAACTACGAATTAAAACATCTTGGATTCACTACAAGCTTCACCTCTTAGCCCTAGCTAAGAGGTTTAGCTGCTCATGATCCAAGGAAACATGAAACAACTACAAAAAGCATGAAAACAGCAAAGCAAACCAAAAGGAGTTGTGAAACTCCAATCTTCACTTCCACAGCCTCCAACCTCGCTTGCACCCTTCTAGGATACCCTAGGAACGATCCCTAGGTGTCCTCTTATAGTCTGGAGGCTCCACAACGTCGGAATAATCGGGAATTTGCGAAACTCTTACGCAGCGCAGAGAAAATCGGGAAGAAATTAGAAGCTTCTAAGTCAGTACGCATGGCCGACCGGTCAAGACCGGTCGGCCTCAATAGAGAGTCATTCCAGCAAGTATGCCCGACCGGTCAAGACCGGTCGGGCCTATTTATCTTCAGTTCAGCAAGCCCCTCCGACCGGTCATGACCGGTCGGATGTTTTCATCCATATTACAGCAGCACTGACCGACCGGTCATGACCGGTCGGTCCTATTCATTGAAGTTCCAGCAGCCTTGTCCGACCGGTCGGACGTCCTCAGCACATCCAACTATACATGGCTGACCGGTCACTGACCGGTCTGGCTTCCTCGGCCGACCGGTCACGACCGGTCAGCTCCTTTGTCTCTTCTTTTTTCTTGCTTTCTTTCTTCTGCTTTCTTCTTTCTTTGCTTCCTTCTTCCTTTTCTTCTTCGGTCTTCAAATAATCTCCATTAGAATAGTCCCAAATGAGCTCTTTATGTCTTCAATTGAGTAGAGTCCACCCTCAATCCTGTAATCACAAAACATGCATTGGATTAGCTTACAAACCATACACACCTTGCACAATGAGTGATGAATTGGGGTTAGAATATGCACAATTTAAGAGCTCAACACACCCCCCAACCAGCATTTTGCTAGTCCCGAGCAAAACATGCGTGAAGCTAATCTCATTCTTCAAAACTCAACTCTCTTTTAGAAACCATCCTTCTATACATTCCAAGGTTCATAAGTGTAAGATTCAGAAAGATTAGGCGTCAAAGGTTGGAACTGTAAATGCTCAAGGCATAATAGGCATTCATATGAGATTCCCACTGATTGGTTGATAAATAGAGGGACTTGAACAAATTCATCCTAGTGTGGGTAGTGAAAATTCATTCCACGAGTTTCTAGGATTATCTTCTTCATAGATCAACTAGACTATTGAACTCAAGGTACATAGAGCCACATCAAGCCAATGACAGGAATTTGCCTTACCGTCCTTCCGACGACTTTCACACTACGTCCCATTTCCGGCTTTGGTTATGGGTAGACCATCCCCCGGTTGGTAGTAGGTAGCCCTAATCGGAATTTTCCACCGTTTTTCCACATTCCCAATTTCATCCTTCCTTTTCCTTTTTCTTTTTAAATTAGATAGGATTTTTAAAAATCCATATCTTTCATTGTTTTCCCATGGACAAGGATGGACAAAGTACCCCGGCCTGATTTCTCAATACCTTAATTCAAAGTCTAGCTAATCCATAAATCACATAATCCCTTCAACTCATGAAAATCGTGTAATGTGAACTAGGTGTAAAAGTGTTCAGATTTTCTATCAATCACAAAAATAGGGGAGTTCACATATAAAACCATTATGCAATGAGAGATTCCAGAAATCCAGCCCTATTCACTTCATATCTCTTCCTCTTATGCTCATATCATCTGGAATGCATAGAACCAATGTTTTCCAAAAGAGTTTCGAATTTTTGAAAAAAATCAAAAAATTTCCACATAATTGCTTGAGATGTTGCAAAGTGCTGGATCCATCCAAGCGGTCCTACACCCCCCAACCAAATCTTGCATTGTCCTCAATGTAAAAGATGCGCAATGAGCAAAACATGAGAGCAATTTGAAAATAACAGGGAGTGAGGAATGATATTACTTGAGAGAGTGAACATTGGAAATCTTCCTCCTTCTAACAAACCTATGAAAACGAAAACAAAAGCAGCAAAATCCTAATCCTAACTACTCTATACCTCCATCAGACTAGGAGATCAATCATCCTGATACACAGGATCATTCAGGGGTATGGACATACCTTCTGAAGGAAAATTTTCAAAGAACGGCTTTAATCGCTGCCCATTTGCCTTAAAAATATTGCCGTTCCTTGGATTCAATAGCTCGACAGTCCCATACGGATAGACAGTTTGCACAATGTAGGGACCGGTCCATCGAGATCTCAATTTTCCCGCAAATAGATGTAAGCGAGAATTATACATGAGGACTTTTTGATTGATCGTGAATGTCTTGCGAAGAATATTCTTATCATGGAATATCTTCGTCTTGTCCTTGTAAATTCTCGTATTCTGATAAGCTTCATTCCGGATTTCTGCAAGTTCATTTAATTGAAGTTTGCGTAGCGAGCTTGCCATGTCAGAATTGAAATTCATTGTCTTAATAGCCCAATACGCCTTATGTTCCAACTCCACAGGCAAGTGACAAGCCTTCCCATAGACAAGTCTATAGGGAGACATTCCAATAGGGGTTTTAAAGGCAGTACGGTAAGCCCAAAGTGCATCAGTAAGTCGAAGTACTAATCCTTGCGATCGGGATTCACCGTTTTCTCTAAAATGTGTTTAATCTCCCTATTGGATATCTCAGCTTGTCCACTAGTTTGTGGGTGATAGGGGGTGCTCACTTTGTGTGTAACGCCATATTTCTTCATTAGGGCTGCAAAAGGGCGATTGCAAAAGTGAGATCCTCCATCACTTATGATGACTCGAGGCGTTCCAAACCGGGAAAGAATATTTTCTTTTAAAAATCGAATGACCGTTTTATGGTCCTTATTCCGGCAAGGGATGGCCTCGACCCATTTGGAAACATAATCAACGGCAAGCAAGATGTATACATTTCCAAAAGAAGATGGGAATGGGCCCATGAAATCGATGCCCCAACAATAAAAAATTTCGATAATGAAGATGGGATTGAGTGGCATCATATTTCTACGGGATATTCCTCCTAGTTTCTGACAAGGTTCACATGCTTTGCAAAACTCATGTGTGTCTTTGAACATGGTGGGCCAATAAAACCCACATTGCAGAATTTTCGCTGTGGTCTTTTTAGCCGAAAAGTGGCCACCACATGCTTGAGAATGACAGAAGTTGATGATACTTTGTTGCTCATCATCTAGGACACATCTCCTTATGATTTGATCGGGACAGTACTTGAATAAGTATGGGTCGTCCCATAGAAATTTTCGCACCTCCGTGAAGAATCTATCATTATCTTATTTTTTCTAATATGTAGGAATTGCACCTGTAGCAAGATAGTTAGCAATGTCTGCATACCATGGCAATTGGGAAACAGCAAGAAGTTATTCATCAGGGAACATGTCATTGATTGCAGTCGTTTCAGGGGAATCAGTGAGGACAAGTCGAGAGAGGTGGTCGGCTACTACATTTTCTACTCCTTTCTTATCACGTATTTTTATGTCGAATTCTTGGAGTAGGAAGATCCATCTTAATAACCGTGGTTTAGCATCCTTCTTAGAAAGCAGATACTTAAGCGCGGCATGGTCAGTGAATATAATGATCTTGGATCCAATCAAGTAGGATCTAAACTTCTCCAAAGCAAAAACTACGGCTAAAAGTTCCTTTTTAGTGGTAGTGTAGTTTGCCTGGGCTGAGTTTAGGGTTCTACTTGCATAGTAGATGACACATGGCTTTTTATCTTTTCTTTGGCCTAACACGGCCCCAATAGCATAGTCGCAAGCATCGCACATAATCTCAAAAGGAAGGATCCAATCCGGTGGTTGCATTATTGGGGCACATGTCAACATACCTTTAAGGGTGTTAAAGGCCTTTTGACATTCTTCATTCCACTCGAATGAATTTTCCTTTTGAAGTAGGTTACATAAAGGGTGAGAGAGTGAACTGAAGTCCTTTATGAACCTTCTGTAGAATCCTGCGTGTCCTAAAAAGGACCGCACATCTCGTATGCTTTTGGGTGGTGGAAGGGTAGAGATCAGATCAATTTTCGCTTTGTCCACCTCAATTTCATTTTGTGAAACGATGTGACCAAGTACAATTCCCTTTTGAACCATGAAGTGACACTTTTCCCAATTGAGCACTAGGTTCTTCTCTTCACATCTTTTTAGCACAGATTTCAAGTGCTCAAGGCACTCATCAAAGCTACAACCGAATACGGAAAAATCATCCATGAAGACTTCGAGAATGGTCCCCACCATGTCAGAAAAGATGCTCATCATACAACGCTGAAAGGTGGCAGGGGCATTACATAGTCCAAACGGCATCCGTCGATAGGCGAAAGTGCCGAATGAACATGTGAATGTAGTCTTTTCTTGGTCTTCACGGGCAATTTCTATTTGGTTGTACCCTGAATAGCCATCAAGGAAGCAAAAGTGGGAATGACCCGCCAACCGTTCTAAAATCTGATCAACAAATGGTAGGGGGAAGTGGTCTTTCCTCGTGACAGTGTTTAGCTTCCTGTAGTCAATGCACATTCTCCAACGAGTAGTAACTCTAGTTGGCACGAGTTCGTTATTGGCATTGGCTACGATGGTTATTCCGGATTTCTTAGGCACCACTTGAGTTGGGCTCACCCATTGGCTATCAGATATTGGGTAAATGATACCTACATCCAATAGTTTCACCACTTCGGCCTTAACCACATCCTTCATGTTTGGATTTAGTCGTCTTTATGGTTGCCGGGATGATTTTGCATTTTCCTCAAGGTGTATGCGGTGAGTACAAATCAGTGGGTCTATGCCTTTGAGATCCGTAATTGACCATCCAATGGCACTCTTGTGCTCTAATAGAGTGGCTATTAGCCTACTCTCTTGTTCCTCATCCAAGTGGGAAGAAATCACCACTGGATATGTCTCATCTCGACCTAAATAAACATACTTTAGCTCACTTGGCAATGGTTTTAGGTCGAGTTTTGGTGCCTTGATGTTGGATGGGAGGGCCTTGTTCTCATTTACAGGCAAAGGTTCAATTGGGGCCCTCCATCTTTTATTCTCAAGCACCAGCATCACATCTAGAATGGCATCCCTCTCTTGTATTGTGTAATCATTTGTCTCATGAGAGTGGGCCATACATGCCTCCAAAGGGTTGGAAAATAGTGATAAGGGGACTGTATCCTCCACGAATGATTCGATCATGTTTAATTCGTGGACATCATCATCAACTTCCCGCGGTTGTTTGCATAACTCAAATATGTTAAGCTCAAGGGTCATATTTCCAAAGGACATTTGTACAAGTCCGTTTCTACAATTGATAATGGCATTTGAAGTAGCTAGAAACGGTCGTCCAAGTATGACGGGAATTTGAGTACCGGTGCCTATCACGGGATGTGTGTCCAAGACAATAAAATCTACTGGGTAGTAGAATTTATCAACTTAGACTAGAACATCCTCTACCATTCCTCTCGGTATCCGGATGGATCTATCAGCAAGTTGGAGTGTGGTTTTGGTGGGTTTCAATTCACCTAACCCAAGTTGTTCGTAGACCGAGTATGGAATGAGGTTCACACTTGCCCCCAAGTCGAGTAGGGCTTGTTTAATCTGGTAGTTGCCTATGATGCATGAGATGGTTGGACTACCTGGATCCTTGTATTTTTGGGGCACTTCTTGTTTGATGATGGCGCTCAAATTCTCAGCCAAAAGCACTTTGTTGTGAACGTTATGTTTCCTTTTGATTGTACACAATTCCTTTAAAAATTTAGCATAAGATGGTATTTGTTTTATTGCATCCAACAGCGGGATGTTGATCTTTACCTGCTTGAAAATTTCCAGAATCTTCAGATTTTTATCTAAAGGTTTTGGTGAAATCAACCTTTGTGGAAATGGGGCAACCGGCTTGTATTGCCTTTCCGGTTCTTTCTCTTGTGGAATATTGTTTGGACTATCATCCTCTTTGGGAATTTCCGGATCCTTAGGCTTTGGTGCCTTCACCGGATTAGATTTGTCAATTTCTTTCCCACTTCTCAAGGTGGTGATAGCTTGGACATGTTCCGAATGGTGGGAGGATGAGCTTGCATCTTGTATCTCATACTGGGTCCTTGGGTTAGGAAGAGTTTGAGCAGGAAGTGTGCCCTTCTCTCTACCACTCAGGTGAGCTTCAACTCTAGCCAGAGATGTTTTCAATTCACTAATGGCTTGGTTTGAATTTTGATTGAATTTCAATTGCTCTTGCATGAACCCATCTATTTTTAGAGAATTTGTCTTGTTATACTCATTCTGGACCGATACGAGTGCACCCAAGATCTCTTCTAGTGATACTTTTGGAGTGTTGTTTGCATTTGCAGTGGGTCCATTCCTCCAACTGAAGTTGGGATGGTTCTTCCAATTAGGATTATACGTGTTTGAGTTTGGAGCACCATATTGCTGCTGATAACTGTTTATGGCATTTGTTTGTTCTTGTAAGATGCCTTGGACTGCTGAAATTGTAGGACAATCTGGTGTAGCATGTTGATTTCCAGCACAAATTCCACAAACAGTTTCAACCTCAGTGGAGTTGATTGTTTCTCCTTTCCTTAATTCCATGGCTTCGACCTTTCTAGTAAGGCTAGCCAACCGTGCACTTATGCTATCTTCCTCTGATAAGACATACATTCCTCCCTTTTCCTTTTGTTGGCCAATCTTGGAATTTGTTGGTTTAGATGTGTCCCAAGATTGTGCACTTTCAGCCAATTCTTCCAGATAATCCCATGCTTTATCAGCTTCCTTATTCATGAACTCCCCATTACACATCATCTCTATAAATTGGCGCATGGATGGAATCAGTCCTTCATAGAAAAAACTTATAATCCGCCAAATTTCATAGCCATGATGTGGGCATGCGTTTAATAGGTCCTTGAATCTCTCCCAACATTGGGAAAAGGTTTCATCCTCCTTTTGGGCAAAGTTCATGATAAGGCGCTTAAGCATGTTCGTTTTGTGAGTAGGGAAGAATTTTTTTATAAATTCTCTGTGCATATCATTCCATGACCCAATTGATCTTGGCCTCAATGCATAAAGCCAACCCTTCGCTTTATCCTTAAGAGTGAAAGGGAAGAATTTAAGTCTTACTACATCTTCAGTCACATTTGCAAAGTGCATGGTGGTGATTACCTCATCAAACTCCCTAAGGTGTTGATAGGCACTTTCACTGTCTAAACCATGGAATTTAGGGAGAAGATTGATCACTCCCGGTTTCAAATCCACATTCCCTGCATTTGGTGGAAATACTATGCATGAGGGAGTGCTCGTTCTTGCAGGTTGCAAGAAATCACATAAAGTCCTAGGTCGGGGAACATTCTCAACCACATTCTCCCCTGTTTCAGTTTGATTTTGAACCGGGTTAGGTTGATTTGCAGCCATACTTTCAGATAAAATTGGAGAATCTAGATGTCTCCTAACACGTGGCTCTCTATCAATGCCTTCTACTATCCCCCCTTCACTTATGAGTCGGTTATTGGAATCCCGAGCCCAATGTGGCATGCAAAACCAAAAATAAGAAACAAAAAGGAAAAAAGAATTCTTCCTTCTTTTTCTTTACTCTTCTCTAAGACCGAAGCACAAGGTGTCTTGCAATGGCTAGGTCAGAAACAAGGATAGAGACCGATTTCTCCTGGTCAATAGGGGTTCAGAGAACACCCCACCCACTCTTTGAATCTTTTGAGAAAAAGTGCAGAAAAATGAGAAAGAGGAGTAGAGATGAGAAAAGAAATCCCTGAGCACAAGGTGATCCAAGACGGCAGAGCCGACCAATAGGAATCCAAGTGGCAAAAAGGCCGACCTTTCAGAGATCCAAAAGGAGTCTCCACCCACTCTACAAGAGATGAATAAAATAAGAATGACTAGGAGAAGGAGAAGAGTAAGGTTTTAGAAGGATAGCACCTGAATTGCACTTGAAATCCTTGACTCTTCTTCGGCTTCCTAAAAATCCCTGAAAAGAAAAATCAAATAAATAAACTAAGTTAGTCTAAAAATCTAAAAAAAAATCCTAAATAGATACTAATTTCAGAAATTTGTGAAAACCGTCAAAAGTCCCCGGCAACGGCGCCAAAAACTTGTTCGCTTCCCCAAGTATAGGGTTGCGATGTAGTAATAGAAACTTGTGGATGAGTTTGTGACATCCTACATAAGTCCCTGTGGATCGACCTCGGTATTACCGAGTTTATTACTACATCGCAACCCTACACTTGGGGAAGCGAACACTCGTCTCTCTCTTCTGATGGTACCGGCTGACTTGGCCCTGAGTGGAACTTGATATCTTTCTAGGTGGTATCTCTTGACGGCACAATGAATTGGCCTGGAGCTTTTGGAAATGGCTTGGTTCTTCCTATCTTGGGTATCGGCATATTGAAGCTGGACTTGAGTACACTCATGTGTTGATCTGAGATCAGTTTTAACACAGACTGCCCTGGCTGACGCAGGTGTTGCGGTACTACATAAAATTTCTTCGTGATCGGCTGAGGTTGGTTTTCCCACTGACACTGGGATCTTCCCTGAGTGATGGGCTGAGGTTTACTTTTCTGCACGCACTTCTTAACTTGAGGTTTTGCCCCTTCCCCTTTCTTCGTTACATTGGGCTTTTTGCTGGTTTTATCGCTTTCGGACGGGTTGTAATATTTCGCATCGGCCAAAAATGACTCAGCTATCGTGTATGGCTTCGGATCTGCTTCTATCCTGTATTGGACACCATCCTTGTTATATTTGAAACACTGGTGATACGTCGAAGGGATTATCCGATTCTGATGGAGCCAGGGCCTTCCTAAAAGGAGGTTGTAGGTTGTCACCGCGTCGATCACCTGACATGTTACTTTCGTCGTCAGTTCTTCGATCTCTAACATCACCGTGATTGATCCAAGTGTACGTTGATTGTCTTGATTGAACCCTTGAATCATCATGAGACTCGGGCGTAGTGCCGATTGCCTATAACCTAGCTTTTGTAATGTCTTCAATGGCATAATGTTCACAACAGACCCGTCATCTAGCATGCACCTTTTAACCTCGGTGTCCCTGATCGTTCCTGTGACCATTAACGGTCGATTGTGGTCTATTAACTAGGTCGTGTAGTCTTCTTCTGAGAAAGTAATTGTCGAAGGATGGTTGACATGCATGACTTGTGATACTGGCATATACCCCTCCCAAAATTTGTCTGTATTATTCATTTCTTCTTCTATCTCTATCATCATGACTTCCCTGGCTTCGCTGTCAAGTAAGGCATTAATTAACATTTCTCTGTATATTTTCGAGAGACATAAAGCATCGTATATACTTAGCCGGGCGGGAACTTTCCGTAAGTACGACACAACATCATACGCTACTGGTCTCGGGCTTGGCTGACTGGTCGTGGCTTCACCAACCTTTTCTTTCGACTTTTGTATGCGAGGTGTCTCTTGCAACCTGCTAGGGACATCGTCTTCTCGCATTGGGTCATTTGGTCTTGGAGGGGTACGGTCAGGCATTTGCTTTCCTGATTGTAAGATGACCGCGTTAACTTCTCCCTCGGCTGCTTGTGGAGTAGCTTCAGACGGTGCTTGTTCGACGAACGACACCATTCTGCAATATGCCATACTTGTCGCGGGTCGCTTCTGTAATATTTCTCTCCTTCCTCTTCCCCTGTTCCCTCCTCGGTTAACGAGCCTTCGTCTGTTCTTGAGTCTTTTCTTGCTACTGACTAGAGTCCATGGTTCCTTCGGCTCAGGGAATAAAGTCGTTCGGTGGATGCTACCTTCTATTGGGATTGCTGAAGTTGCCCCAGCTGTCTCCCTTGCTGTTTCGGGTACCTTCATGCTGATGACCCCCTGATTGATCAATCCTTGTATCCTTCCTTTCAAGGAGAAGTAATCTTCTGTCCTGTGGCTGACACATTGATGATATTTGTAATATTTAGGATTGTTTACTCATCCCACTTCATGGGGACGGACGGGCTCTGGTAGGTGCATTAAGCCTTCCTCGATCAATTGTTCCATGATCGGAACCAGATCGGCCATATCGAATGTATATTGGCCATTAGCCCTTTCTCTTTCGGCTATTGATACGCGTTTAGGTACATAGGGTCTCTTGCCTTTGTCTTGTATGACTGTTGTCTTCACCTCCGGCCTATGATCGGCAGCAGGACATTTGCGGTCTTTCTGTTCCCTGCTCCTGTCGACCTGGTGGGTTTCTACCACTCTTCCTGTTTCTCTCTTCTGTCTCTCGGGTCTGAAGTTTACCCGGGAGGCTGCTTCTTCCACCAGATGGGCTTTCGTCACCAGTTCGCGAAAGGAGTTGAAGGTGTTACCTGACAGTCCGTACGAGATCATAGGCTCTAGAGCCCTTAGGCACATCTTCATCTGCTCGCCTTCACTGGGTAATTCACGGCATTGAGCCGCGGTAGTTCCCCATCGGTCGATGAATTTCTCGACTGGTTCACCATTCCTCTGTCTGACCAATGCTAGGTCTGTTAACGAGATCTTCCTCTCAGTCGCAAAGAATTTTGAGATGAAAGCATCTTGCATTTGTTCCCATGTCCTTATAGCGCCGGCTGATAGTGACATGTACCATTGAAAGGCCTTCCCTGTCAGGGTAAATCCGAATAACCGCATGCAATACTGCTGGACCGTGGACTAATTTCCCAACGTAGTCAAGAAGTGGGTGATGTGCTCTTCCGGCGAACCTCTACTGTCAAATTTTCCGAAGTCGGGGCATCTGAAATTGGCTGGGAACGGTACCTCTTCCACCTCTGGTGGGTATGGGACCCGATATTTATAGCTGCCCCTCTTCTCTTTCTCTTTTTCTTGCTGCATCATGTGGGCTATCGTCTGGGATAACTCTTCTCGCGACATGTGAGATGCAAAAAGTGGTGCGCGCTCTATTGGTGTGACCCTGAGTTGGACGGGCGGTTCAGGCTCGGCTGGACCTTCTGCTGCCCCTTGGGATTCCTCTGCTGACTGACGGGTGAGCGGCGCGATACTTCTAGTGGCATTCTGAGCTATCAAGGTGGTCAAGGCTTCTTGAATGGACCTCATTCGATCGTTCGTCTCGCGGTTAGCTTCGACTAATCTATCGATCTGATCTTGGAATGGAGGTAATTCTTCTGCTTCATACGGTCCTTCTTCTTCTCCTTCGGCCACCTGGACCATCACCACTTGTGCTAATGGGATTTTCTGAGCTGATCTCTGCTTCGGTTTAAGGGTTGTCATGGGCTCTGCTTTCTTTACATGCACGGGCCTGATAGGTTTTTGAAAGGCACGAACGACCTTGGACAGCGGCGGAAACTGCTCGGCTGTCATTTCAGGTACTGCGGGTTTGGCTACTATGACCCGGCCGTCGATAGGGATCTTCTGCCCCTACTTCGGCTGCCACTGTTTCCTGATCACGGGGCGAGGTCTTATAATATTCACCTTCCCGTATGCTGCTATGATGGCAGCTTTCTTCTGTTCCTTCTTCTGCCTTCGGGTCTCAACCAACTGTCATTCTGAGCTTGGTCTTGCAATTGTGGTGAAATGAGGGAAACTGAAGCCTCCGGCAGCAAGGAAGGTGCACAGATTCGTCATAGAGCATGCCATTTCTTCCGTTTATGTTACTATTCTGCTAATTCTACGGTGTCAGGAAATCATTAGAACAGTTCATAAATGCGGCCGGGAGCATGAACCCATCGATCGCAGTGAATAAACTGATAGGAATAGACAAGAAGAAGACAAATACGTGTAGTTGTGGGGGTTCGTGGGTTTGAAAACCTTTTACTTAACCGTCTATTGCCTTAAAGATGAAGGGAAGAATGTTCCCGTTGAGAGTCGCCAGTTTGACGCCCGAGGGCGCCGAAACATTATGCCTCGCGATAAATCTCCTGTGTATACATTCGCGTTTGTGAATGATTGATCTTAGAGCATTTCTACACTCAGAGCTAACCAGAGATTCTGGGATCGATCCCCAGCAGAGTCGCCAGTTTGTTAGAACTAGAAAAATGAACCACGAGGACATTTTCCTGAAATGTTTGTATTGTTGCTCTGGGGTTCTGAGTAATGGAAACATTCATAGATAATCGCAAACATTCACAAGTGTACACAAGAAGAGATATCGCAAGGCGAATTTTATTCTAGAGATCCTGAGATCTTGTACATTCCAGGCCGTGATCTGGCACGAGCCCTTAATTACACCGAATGATCGATGACCCTTGATTAAAAGGCAAAAGACTAGTTAGCAAGGACTATGGTCTTAGAGTTTGTGGTCGTAGAGACCTGTATTTGTTTTGTTATGGACTGAACCATCTTTGTATTAGTCAGATGTCTATGTCCCATGTTTTGACCGGAGATCCGGGGTGAGACTATCAGGGTTTATGACTGAGAAGGACGACTCTGGGCCCGCGCCTGTCAATGTATGGACAGGTGACCTCGGGAAGTCCATTCCACAGTTGTGTGTACCTGTGTAGCCCAACCGACTGATGCCGTTTGAATGGGTAGGGCATCGACTGTTGTGTTGTGGTAGTTCATAAAAATTGCTTTGTAGTGAATTGAAACTCTTTGGTATGGTTTATCGTGATAACCATAGTCCCATTTGCCTAGCTTTCGACCCAAATCGGATCACATCTTTACAGTAGATATAAATGATGACATATTTGCATAGTTCTGGATGCTGGCGGCGCCTTTTTGAGAAGTCATTTCATTCAACGCGTCGGATCGGGTCGAACCTCGGAGATGCGCGATTCTGCTCTTTTAGAAATCCCAGAACATCCATTTGACCAATCCATTGCGTCCAGAACGCTCGAAATACCCAAAATAGGCTCAAGCGGCACTTGAAAACACTTAAAATTGAGTCCGGTGCACCCCTGATTTTTTGGGTGCGTGGGACTTAATTTATGGGTGCATGGGCTCCAACGCACCTTTAAATTAGACTGTCGATTTTGTTGAATTTATGGATGCGTGGGACAATTTTCGGGTGCGTTGGAGTCCAATGCACCCTGAAAAATACAAGTACGAATTATGTTGAATTTTCGGGTGCGTCGAGCTATTTTCGGGTGCGTGGGAGTCCAATGCACCCAAAAAATACAAGTCCGAACTATATTGAATTTTCGGGTGCGTCGAGCTGTTTTCGGGTGCGCGCCCACACTTATGATTTTTTATAATCCGGACCTGCGGCGGTATTGGTCGGAGTGATCTTCAGGCGGATGATTAAAAAGGGATTCCGGTGACTGGGAAAGTTTTCCGGCGGTCAGAAAAGGATTCCGATGAGGGTTTCCGACGATAAACCCCAGATACTCAGGAGATAATGGCTCTCTCTCTCTCTTTCTCTCAATCTGTTAATCTTCCTGTACAAATGAACAGTGGGAGGGGTATTTATACCCGAAAATACTGGACAGCGACCAATAAGGGGCTGCCACGTATGGCGCATCCCATAAAGTATTTGACTCACCCTCAAATGGGCACGTGGGAGCTCCGACGCACCCCAAAATGACATTCTGAAATGTGCTGATTTTATGGGTGCGTCGAGCTATTTTTTGGGTGCATTGGAGTCCAATGCAATGCAATGCTGGTTCTTGGTGATTTTATGGGTGCGTCGAGCTATTTTATGGACGCGCTGGACTATTTTGGATGCGTCAAGGTCCAATGCACCCTGAAATTGCAGTTTCGTATTTTCTGAATTTATGGACTCGTCGAAGGTATTTTTTGGATGCGTCAAGCCATTTTTGGATGCGTTAGAGGTGAAATACATCCTAAAACACTTCTTGAATTTTCATGAATTTAAGGGTGCGTTGGACTGAATAAACGGGTGCGCTTGACGCACTCGTGTCTTGAAAAATTGGGTTTTGCGAAACGAAGGGCTTGCGGGGCCCGCTTCTTGGTGAATCATCATGCACTGCTTATCATAATTCATAAAGAAGGTGTCTGCTTGATTCTGGGTGGTTTTGATCACGGTGATTCGTGGGGCCCACCAGAGAAAATGGCTTAGTATTGGATCCTTTACAAATCTGGATATTTGGGTGCGTCGGATGGTATTTTGTGGGATTTCCTCGAAGTATGTGCCCAGTTGGTTTGTTTTAGAGGGTACTGACTTTTGGGACCCCAACAGTAACTTAGCCCTCTACTACTTTCGCTTACTCTGATATCTGTATACTTGTCATGTGTATCACACGCGCACACACGCACTCTACTGAGCTTCGTAGGAAGCTCATGCGCGTTTGTTTACACTGCAGGTACTAGGGCACATCAGCAGTGTTGAGCGCGGTGCATGTACCTAATATTTTGGACTTCTGCTACATGTTGTATTTCCCTTTCCAGTACTGTTCTCAACAAACTTTTTAGTGGATATTTGATAATGTTTTATGGTTTTGATTATGCTCCTATACAAAAAAAAAAAAAATACCCTGAAAATCCTCCTGGTAGGATCCCAGGATCGGAACCTGGCACATGAGAGCTAGGAGCCGAGAATGGGGTACTACGGAGGCTGTTGGCACCAAGGTCGGCGATCGGGAATTTAGTGAGCCCGGTCCCCGGGTTTGGGGCGTGATATACCAGATCAGAGTTAGTCCCCAAAAGGAGGGAGCATGAATCACAGAGATTTGAGAGATGTGTAGGAACAGAGATCTGCAAAACAAGCAGAAGGTGCACCGGTTGCTAGAGCACACGACAGTGGGGAAAGGATTTTTAGTGTGAGGGATGTCGACCGAGTGGAGGGTTGGAGAAGATGACATGTGCATTTAGAGGCAAAAATGGGTTTAAGGTGTGCAACAAATGGACGATAATAGGCGAACGACAAAGTTACCACCGAGGTCGCGCTGAGAGGTTTTCACAGGAAAAGATGGTGCCGTTCGTGGGTGAGGTGTAGGGATGAAGATGGCTAATAGCAACGTCAGGTCTGTATGGGATTCTGGCAGATCTGGAATGGGTTTCTAATAGATTTGGAATGGAACAGCAACAGTAGCGACAATAAAGGTGGCCGAGATTCCAGCAATGGGGGGTATAGGTAGGGACAGTGAGGGTGTGAGATCCGGCGAAGGACGCAGGATCGGGCGCAGGGAGATTTTGGAGATAACAAGGTAGAGGGTTTTCCAGATTCGAGTGCCGCAATGGCAGATGCAATCATTGATATAGATGACATCAGAGATGGGGTTTTGAGACACCAATGGGATTTGGTGTTTACAGCGGTGAAGATAGGGTTTGGGAACAAGGCCAATTGAGGTTACCGGAGATAGAGAAGGGGCTATAGACGTAATGGGAGATCAAGCATCGGATGATCTGGAAGATAACCCCATCTCATCTAAGGGTGGATGAGATGGCCTTGGATCAGACCCACTTTAATACCATGATAGAACAGGAAAATGCTATAGATAATGGAGAATTCTCCTTGAGTTTTCTATTTATTGATGTAGTCCCAAAGAGTTAGTATACAACTTAGTAATCAAGTATCTTAGCAATGAAGTAACTTAGTAATGAAGGAAAAGTTAAGGCATGAAAAAAATAAAGAAACAAGAGAAGGAAAACAATTCAAGAAGATTTGGGAGAAATTAGAATGAAAAGAAGAACAAAGAGCAGAAAATGTGCACTTGTCGCGGGTCGTGGAAAGCACATGTTGGGGAGTCTGTTCCTGCCGCAAAAATGGCCGCAATTGCTTATGAGTAACCCCCCCCCCCCCCCCCCCCCCAGGGGTCCTCATTTGTCACTTTCTTTTATAGTTCAGAGCTCTAGAGGATTTCAAAGGTACGAGGTGGACCTTGAGTTCTCTTTTTCCCGAGTTGAACGCGCAAAGTGTGGACCCTGAGGATCAAAGAGGGAGATGCTACCGGATTAAAGAAAGAATAATGAAGATTTGAGAGAGTTAGCTAGGAGGGTGCTTTCCGCGGATCGTGGCAAGCTTCTGAACTTGCCACGGGTCTCGTAAAGCTCCTCAGAAGACAATGATTCTCATCTTTTGTGAATGATGTCAAAAGCTTGTGAACTTTTGTTTCCCTTCCAATTCTGAAAGAAATTTAAAAGCTAGGACTATGGCAAAGACGAATGATGCAAATAAAGCAATCCAGACTAGAGAGTTTGTTCCTTTATACAGAAGACCTATCTTTCTCCCTTCGGGTAGAGAGTACTTTGTAGAATCCCCGTAAGTAGATGATTTGTGTAGATGATTCTCTTTAAGTAGAAGACCTATTGTTGAGCTCTTAATTGTGCATATTTTAACCCCAATTCATCACTCATTGTGCGAGAGTTTTATGATTTAAAGACTAATCGAATGCATGTTTTGTGATTGTAGGATTGAGAGTGGACTCCACCTAATTGAAGATGAAAAGAGCTTATTTGGAACTATTTGGATGAAGATCGAAGGAGGACCAAAGAAAGAAGGAAGCAAGGAAAGAAGAAAAGAATGGAAGAAAGAAGCCAGAGAAATGAAAGAAAGAATGCAAAAGAAGGTGCCCACGACCGGTAGTCCGACCGGTCGTCCAAGGCCAAGGACCGGTCGTCCGACCAGTCCGCACATGCACAGAGGAAGACCTAGAAGCCATTACTCTCTGGACCGTTCACGACCGGTCGTGCGACCGGTCGTCCACTTCTGCGACCGGTCGTACGACTGGTCCTTAAATCAAATTTCCAAGCTGAAACTCTCTGGGCTGTTTTTGGTCGGTTTGAGATCGGTCGTCCAGCACGTACGACCGGTAGTCCAGCCACTGCGACCGGTTGTGCGACCAGGTCGTCTGCGTAAGTTTTAAAATTCTAATTCTGGCGCCGATTTTCTCTGCGCAGTGCGTAAGTGTTACGCAGATTCTCGAATCTTCTGAAGTTGCGGAGCCTCCCCACTATAAAAGGACACCTAGGGATCGTTCCTAGGGTATCTTAGAAAGGTTTAAGCAAGGTTGGAGGCGACGGAAGTGGATTTCGGAGTTCCACAACTCCTTCTAGTTTGTTTTACTATTTTTATGAGTTTTTTTTGTTGTTTCATGTTTCCTTGAATCATGAACGGCTAAACCTCTTAGCTAGGGCTAAGAGGTGAAGCTTGTAGTGGATCTAAGATGTTTCAATTCATTTTAAGTTGGTTTTAAGTTTGGAATTCATGTTTATGAACAATGGTTTGAAGTTTATACAAGTTTTAAGTAGTTTTTTTTAGTCTTATGATGACTCATGGATGTTTGGGAGAATTACTTAAATTCTTAATTGGTTTGTATTAGTCTAGACCTGTATGATCCGAGGAATTGGAGTACGCTCTAGTACTATGATCTTCATGTGGGAACTTCCTACCAATGTTCTACTTTTCTGAATTTTTGTGATATGTATAGGACTGTGCATGTGATTTGAATCAAGTTCAAATCATGATCTAGCCTTGTCTTGTGACAGGACTTGAGGATGGTTGTGATTGTGATTTGACCCTATTGGAATTGGGACTGACCTATGCAATTGAGCGTGCTCAGCCTAGCTTACATTAAGTGAATCATATGCGTTGGACTTACATATGGCAGATTGTTGGTTTAACAGCTCTATCATCCAGCTAGATAGATCTTAATATCGATTCTAGTTGAGAAAGTGAGAAACCACAGCGGATTGAACATCAAGGATTGCTACAAGTGGATCCTTGAACCCCTAGTGCCTTTTTATAATTGTTTACCTTCAATTTAGTTCAAAGTTGTTACTTACATCAATCTCATACAAAATCTGGTTGTTAGCTCTCAATAGAAACTATTGGATGTGTTTGTGAATTCCTACATAAGTCCCTGTGGATCGACCTCGGTCTTACCGAGTTTATTACTACATCGCAACCCTACACTTGGGGAAGCGAACACCTATCTTTCTCCCTTTGGGTTGAGCATACTTTGTACAATCCCTGTAAGTGGATGATTTGTGTAGATAAGTAGAAGCCCCTTCTCTCTCCCTTCAGGTTGAATGTATTTGATACAATCCCTAGAAGTGGTAGATGTGCCGGGTGATACTATCATTTTGGAATACTACAGAGTTTTATGAAGATTCCGAAGGAACAAAGTCTAGTCTGGTTGATTCGCCTTACTCATAAGTGTTCGCTCGCCTCAAGTGCAAGGGTACAATATAGTAATAATTCTTGGTAAGACCGAGATCGATCCACAGGGAAAGAGGGAAACAATTCAAACTAATCTAATAACTAGAATGTAAGAAGTTTAGGAAAATAGTTTTTCACATAAAATAGGAAAATCTGAAAATAAGAAGAACTAGAGCATCAAGGATCCACTTGTAGTAGTTCCATACCAATCCATTCATCCAAGCACAACACAATTAGAATCAAAGTCCTATCTCTCATCTAATTGGAGAATATAACATTCAAGCACAAACAGTCCCACTTAATCTGGAAATCAGATTTCTAGTTCTAATGAAGCACATAGAACTTGAACTTGTAGCCTTCGGAGTAACAGCCATGCCAAGAGACTATGGCATGTGTTTACGTCGAATTTTGTAACAGGATCCTCCAAACGTTCACCTTCTCTCCCAGCGATTTCCTCCTTTAGCCTGAAAAGAGACAGAAAATAACTAAGGGTGGCCGGCGTCCAGCCGTTGGCCCTCCGATGCCTAAGTTAGATAGGGTGAAGTCGAAAAGAGAACAAATAAACGACGGAGGTTAGAGATTGAGTATTGTGTACCTTTATCATCAATAGAGTCATCTATTTATACAGATCTTAATGGTCCAACCTGCTACGCAAGCTGTTAAGATTAGTGCTGATTTCATGGGATAAGAAGCTTATCTTGTTAATCCTTGGATAAGGAAGTAGTCAAAACATTCTAGACGTCTAGCTGATTACGTCTCTAGATATTCAGACCTGTGAATAGATATAAACCAAAATCGGCCTATACGGGCTGCTGGTACTATAAGATGAGGGCCATCCATGCCAGAGACCAAAAACTACGACCGCTCATATGTCGGGAGTTGTTCATATCAAGAGTGCTCGCATTCTTGGGAGCAACCCCTTTCGACGATCACGAGCCGAGATGGTCGCATTCTGGAGATGCGACCCCTTTCGTCGAGCACGAGCCGGGCTGGTCGCATTTTGGAGATGCAACCGCGATTCCTCATTTCTCTTTAAAGCCAAATTTGCCTACAACAAGTGCCCCCCAAACCCTTAGCGTAGAGGAACTATGCCAAGGGTTTTGTTTGTATGCGTAGCTGACTGCTGGGAGAGAATCGCGCATGATTCATTTAACATGATTCTGTATTTATGATGGCCAGCTTTTACGTAGCTTTTCCTGCCGCAAGAAATGAGGCGTCGGTCGCCACGTGTCTCCGTATTTAATGCTTGTGCCCGTTCGTCTGTCGTGTCGGATGAGAGGCTGCCGCGTGTCAACCAAATCAAACGAAATGATTACGTATAAATATCAGATCCTGCAGAATTTCCTTCATTTTTGAATTTTCGGCTACAGGATATTCTTCTTTCTTCTTTCTCCTTTGCTTCCGGTGCAAACCTCTTCGCAGAGGTAGTCCTCTTCATCTTTTCTTCCTTTATCTTTTCTTCTTCTATCTTTTTTTTCTTTTGCAATGGCGGAGTCTTCCGATGAAGAGATCGTTCCCCTGGGAGATCACACCCCCGATTCATCTGAATCTAACACTGCCAGGGTACGATAGGAAGGTACTCTGCCACCGGTTACTCCTCAATACTAACAGAAGAATGGCTCTCTAGCCTTCGGGAGAGATATCGGGTCCCAGATTCCGTTATTTTTAGATTACCTGGGAGAGGGGAGACAGCCGATGCACCACCACCAGGCTATGTGGCCTTTTATGAATATTTTTTCAAAGTTGGCGTGCGTCTTCCCCTTCATCCATTCATCCGAAATTTCCTACGTATTTATAAGATTGCCCCTGGCCAGCTTATCATAAACGGCTGGCGGGTGCTTATAAGTACCTTCGTCCTCTGGAAACAAGCGGGTAATGATGAGTTAACCGCTGGGGAATTTTTGAGGTTATTCCAGTTAAAACGGGCCCCATCTACCGAGGTTTGGTATTACCTCTGTTTTTTGCTCCGGAATAACTTCATTCTGGGGAACCCCTCCTCCAATTGCCCTGGATGGAGGAAAAAATGGTTTTACGTCTCCGACAACTGGGAGTCCGAAGCAGGCTCCGACCCCAAAGGCCATAATGTTAGTTGCTATTTTGGCGAAGGTGGGTTGAGTTTCTACCCGTCCGTCTGAAAGGGAACAATAATTTCGCTTATGGTGATTGATGTACCTTTCCTATATTTCTTGCAGGCATTCCTACTAGTGTAAAATCGAACCTCCGGGGAGGACTTCACGAAAAGCTTGTAAAAGTTTACAAGCTCTCAGCGGCCGCGCGCCACGTTAACGCCGCCTTAGAGCCACGTTGCCTCTGTGCCGCGGGCCTAATTTCGCAGGAAGAGATAACGAACGTAGGAGATAAGAGGGGTGCACTAGGGGTGCTCCCTCACTTGAAGGGTATAGCCTCGAAGAGGCAAAAGAAAATTGTGGCCGGTCCTTCAGCTGCGCCCGATCCGGCAGAAGGATCTGCTTGCAGCAAACAGCCACATGCTGTTGGAAAAGGGGAGGCCGCCCCGACTCCTCGTGCGACTACGACCCCTCCGGTTACTGCGACTCCTCCGTCTGGTGCTCGTGGCCAGCCAGTAATCGAAGTCGCTGATAATTCGCCGAAAGGCGATCGAAGGGAGAGAGGCCTCCCTCTGAAGGAGACAGTATGCGAGCCTTTTGCTACTCGTGAGTCTATGACCCCTTCCTTGGGTGCTGCGAATGCCAGCAAGACGGGCTCCAACGAGATGGTTGTAGCCCAACCCTCTGGGTCGAGGGTCTTTGTTATCCCATCATACTTACAACCAATATGCAACTTTATGTTCGATAACATCTCCCCCAACTCCTTCGGGAGCCTCCCTGAGCTAAGCCCAGAGGCTCTCTCTACTGATATAGGGGTGAGATTGATTCAGGTAACAGCTCCTTTCCCCTCTATCGTTCTGTCTATGGATTAATAATGTAGCGAGCCAATCTAATCCTTCTTTCTTTGTTTATATCAGAGTCTGGATCTCACGCTTCGTGTCAGACGTGACATTGAAGCTGCCCGCCGCACTGTTGAAGATGCGGAAAGAAGAAAAAGACAATGGAGGCCGAAGTCTAGGGAAGGGACCGCCTGGTGAAGGCACTGGAAGCCCAAATAACCAAACTGGATGAGGAAAAGCAAATCCTCCTTGTAAAGATTCAGGCCCTGACTGACCGTTTTCAGTCAGTGGACCTTCAACTTGCGAAGCTCCAAGAACTTCATGCCAAGAGCGAGAGGGAGAAGGAGATTTTCCGCGAAGACAATATCCGCCTCGAGGAGCAGTTCAAGGATTCTCGGACCAAGCTCGAGGAGGCCATGAAGAGACTCGACCAGCTAAAGGATGACTCCATTCACTGGGAGGAGGAGCGAGTGGCTCTTGTTCAGATGGTATCTGACGAAGGCCCTCGTACAGTCTGAGAGTTCCAAACCTCTCAACTCTACGACGAGGAGCGCTATGAAGCGTATATCGCTGGTCGCGATTTTGCGGTCAGGGTTATGCAGCAGATTGCTCCGTCTTTCAACGTTGAAGAGTTTGAGAGGGTGGCTTTCGAGGTCGCGGCTAGGGAGCGAGCTGCGGCTGAGAATGAGGTCACCGAAGCCACAGATGCCGCGCTTGCTCCTGAGATCGGCCCTGAAGCTGAGAGCCACAAGCCTGCTTCAGATGGGGATGACCAATCTTAAAGTGTTGTCCGCCTTCCTCTATTTTGTATATTTTTTTTTACATCTTTGAGAAGAATTCGTGTATGTAATTGACTTGACTTTTCTGTCAATTATAATGAAACATCCATTTCTTCAATGTTGTGTACTTTCCTTAGCTTTTTCGCCCTGTGTTGATCGTATACTGACTGCTCGCATAACTAACTCACGAAAAAGTGAATTAAACTCAATCCGGGGGTCATATGACCATGTCCGCGTTGAGATAGACTGGTCTATCGATTGAGATTTTGATTCCACCAAGGGTAGAAGATTGGTCAAGAGAACACGTATGTTCTCTTCAGGGCTATTTTTTATCCATAAAATGGAGAAGCAACCAACAAGAATGATCTTAACCCTACCAAGGGTAGGCAATTGGCCAAGAGAATTTATGTATTCTCTTCGGGGCTATTCGAGTCCAATTAAATTGAGTAGTGACCAAAAGGAATGATTTTAATTCTTATTCATTCGGAATGTCGTTTGGAATTACATCGAATTAAGGGAAATACCGTAATAAATGTTCCACGTGCCAAGGGCGATGTACGGGTCTTCCCTGCATCTCTTCAAGATAATAAGTACCGAGTCGCACGATTTTGATGACTCGATACGGACCTTCCCAATTCGGGTCAAACGAACGAGTAGGAGCTCCGAGGTTCTGTCTGAGAACTAAATCGCTGAGTTGGAAAGCTCTAGGCCGAAACTTTAGCGTTACGGTAGCGAGCAATGCGCTGCTGATACGCTGCTGCTCGCATCTGGGAGAGAATTCTCCGTTCTTCCAAGAGATCGAGATGAAGTTGAAGACTTTCCTGATTACAAGTGGGATCGTACTGCTCGATCCGATATGAGGGTACTTAAATTTCAACTGGTACTACCGCGTCGGTACCGAATGCCAAGGAGAAGGGAGTTTCGCCTGTAGACGTGCGAGTCGTAGTCTTATACGCCCATAAGACTTCTGGCAGGAGTTCTGGCCACATTCCTTTACACTCACCGAGCATGGTCTTCAAATGATGCTTGATGATTTTATTCATTGCTTCAACTTGCCCATTTGCCTGAGGATGATAGGGAGAAGTGCGGATATTGCGTATCTTCCATGTTTCGCAAAATTCATCGAAAGCGGCATTGTCGAATTGCTTTCCATTGTCGATGATTATAGTATGGGGGAGTCCATAACGGCATATGATGTTTCTCCATACGAACTTAGTGGTCTGTTTCTCAGTAATTCTGGCTAGTGGCTCCGCCTCGGCCCATTTGGTGAAGTAATCGACCCCCACTATCGCGAACCTATTTTGTCCTTTTCCAGTAGGCAAGGGCCCGATGATATCGACCCCCCATTGAGCGAAGGGCCAAGGGCTATCAATTGGAGTCATTTGCTCGGACGGTACATGAGGTATAGGAGAGTATCGCTGGCACTTGTCACATTTTTTAGAGAATTCAATTGCGTCTGCCTTCATAGTGGGCCAATAGTATCCTTGCCTCATCGCCTTATACGCTAGGGATCGCCCCCTTGGGTGGTTACCACATGCCCCCTGGTGTATTTCATCTAGAACACGATGTGCTTCTTCTAGGTGAAGACACCTTAAATAGGGCAAGGAAAAACTTTTACGTAACAATATTCCATCTTGTAAGGTATACCTGGCAGCTCGATGACGAATTTGTCGGGCGGCTTTCTTATCGTCTGGGAGGTATCCGTCTCTGAGATAAAGGAGTATGGGGTCCATCCAACATGGAGACGGATGTACCGCAATCACCTGCTCGAGAGTTGCTTGGTTGATACTCGTGTTTTGAAGATGCTCGATGGGAATTGAATATGATAACTCAGATTCTGGTGCAGAGGCGAGTTTTGCCAAAGAATCAGTGAGTTTATTCTTCTCGCGAGGGATGTAGATTATTTCATAATTCTTTAGCTTTGCGAGCAGGATGAGCACCGAGATTTGTATAAGGCCATCCTTTCTTCTTTTGCTTCGAATTCACCGAGTACCTGATTAACTATGAGTTGAGAATCACTGTGAATGAGTAAATTCTGAATTGAAAGGACATTTGCTAGTTCGAGACCAACGATCAAGGCCTCATATTCTGCTTCATTATTCGAGATGCGAGAATCGAAACGTAAAGCGTATTGGAAATACGACCCGTCTGGGGCGACTAAAATTAGGCCCGCTCCACTGCCGGTGGCCCTTGAAGACCCGTCCACGAAGAGTGACCAGGAGGGCTGGTCGCTGATCGCGGAATTATCATCGGAAGAGGAGTATGTGAATTTGGCGATGAAGTCAGCCACGGCCTGGCCCATATTGCAATCCTGGGGCAGAACGATATGTCATGCTCACTGATCTCGACCGCCCATTTAGTTAATCGTCTGAAAGCCTCAGTTTTTTTAAGGACTTGTCGTAGCGGATGATTTGTTGGTACTAAAATAGCGTGGGCTTGAAAGTATGGTCGCAGTTTTCGGGCTGCCGTGACTAAAGCAAGGGCTAGTTTCTCCATATCAGAATATCGAGTTTCAGCGTCCACCATTGCTCAACTGATATAATAAACGGGCTTTTGTATCCCGGAATCTTCTCTTATTAAAGCGGCGCTAACGGCCGTGGAGGACACAGATAAATAAAGGATGGGTTGCTCATGCGCCACAAGTTTAGATAAAACAGGGGGTGTGCTCATATATTGCTTCAGTTGTTAAAAAGCTTCTTCGCACTGTGGTGTCCACTCCCAATCAGATTTGGCTGTGTCACGGAGGAGCTTAAAGAAAGGTAGGCATTTGTCAGATGCTCGTGAGATGAACCTATTTAGCTATGCAATGCGACCAGCCAGACGTTGGATGTCCTTAAGAGTGGTTGGGGATTTCATCTCTATCAATGCTTTTATTTTTTCAAGATTTGCCTCAATTCCTCGCTGGCCGACCATAAATCCAAGAAATTTTCCAGCAGACACTCCAAACGCACATTTTTCTGGGTTTAGCTTCATTTGGTACTTCCTCATCAGGTCGAAAGCTTCTCGAAGATCTGAAAGGTGATCATCCTCTACGACACTTTTCACGAGCATGTCATCAACATAGACTTCCATATTCCTGCCAATTTACGCGGCGAATATCTTATTGACGAGACGCTGATAGGTGGCCCCTGCATTTTTAAGACCAAACGGCATTACCTGGTAGCAATATAGACCTCGGTTAGTGATGAAGGCAATATGTTGGCTATCGGGCGGATGCATCATGATCTGGTTATAACCAGAATAAGCATCCAAAAAACTGAGCAGAGCATGCCCAGCTGTTGAATCGACCAACTGGTCGATTCTTGGGGTCGGGAAACTATCTTTGGGGCACGCTTTGTTCAAATCCGAATAGTCGACACACATTCTCCATTTGCCATTAGATTTTCGAACGAGAACTACATTCGCGACCCATTCTGGGTAGTCAACTTCTTTTATGAAATTGACCGTAAGCAGCTTCTCGACTTCAGTCTTGATCGCCATTTGTCTTTCTGCAGTGAAGGCACAGCGGCGCTGGTGGATAGGTTTATACTTTGGGTCGATGTTCAGACGGTGTGCGATGACACTAAGGTTAATGCCAGGCATGTCTTGGTGAGACCAGGCAAACACATCTTGATATTCGGTAAGGAGGCAGATCAAATTTGCTCAAAAGACGTTCCTCAAAGAGGATCCCACACAAACAACTTTGGATGGGTCATCTTCATTTAAATGAATCGCTATTGTCTCTTCCCCGAGAGTTCCTGATTGGAGAGCATCCTCTCTTAGGTCCAGCGAGGTATCCGCTGGGGAGTTTGATGAACCTTGTGCTATCATCATAACTGACGTCGCTTGTGCTTTCTTCCGATCTTGTAGGGCTATCTCATAACAAGACCGGGCCTCTTTCTGGTTTCCTCGTACAACCCCAACACCATTCGGGGTAGGAAATTTGACGCACAAATACAAAGGATGTAAAGCTGCCCCAACCTTATTAAGAGATGGCCGCCCCAAAATGGCGTTGTATGCTGATCTTCGGTCCACCACGAGGAAATTTATGAAGATAGTCGTCTTTGCTGGACTCTCCCTAAAGGTGACTGGAAGGTCAATGCTTCCTTCAGGTGTCACCACTTCGCCCCCGAAGCCGATGAGGGGAGTTAAGACTGGCTTGAGTAGGCTTCTGGCGAGTGCCATTTTGTTGAAAGCCTCCAGGTATAGAATATCAGCAGAGCTACCTGTATCCACCATAATGCGATGAGTCAAATAGTTGGATACCTTCAGTGCGACTACGATGGAGTCTTCGTGAGGGAAGTGAATTCCCTCTGCATCTTCGAGGGAGAAGGAAATTGGAGGATGACTGGTTTTTGACGCGTTGGGCGTCTGTTCCAGCCAGTAGATATGCTGGGGCTTCTCGGACGCCTTACGGGTGTATACTTTTCTTGAAGCTTGAGAATCGCCACCACAAGCTGGTCCCCCGGCAATGGTACGATTTCGCCAGTAGGTTCAACGTCTTCTTGTGAAGTATGATGGTGAGGCGACTTCTTCTAGTGGGGTGAGGTTTTTGCCCTTTCCGGTGATCGACCTCGACGAGCAACAAAGTCTTGGAGATGGCCCTATCGAATAAGAGCTTCGATGTGATCTCGCAGAGATATGCAGTCTTGGGTTCTATGCCCATGATCTTTGTGGAAGTAATAAAATTTGCCCTTATCTCTCTTTTCAGGATCAGATTTGATCTTGGCCGGCCATTTTACATATGGTTTATGTTTAATCTCCATTAACACCTTTTCATGGGATCGGTTGAGAGGAGTGTAGTTATGATATTTACCAGAATAAGGCTTCTTGGGAGAGCGGTGTCGTCGATCACGTCGATATTTTTTATCTGAGGGCAAGATTTCCTCCGGCTTGTGCTTCTTACCCTGTATACCATGACGTGCCAGAGCAACTTCTTCTGCATTGATATACTTCTGAGCTTTAGCTTGGAATTCTGCCATGGTTTTTAGAGGGTTTTTATGTAAGGCAAATCTGAATTTTTCGCTCGTAATTCCGGCTATGAGGGCTGTAAGGCCTTTTTCTTCGGTATATCCTTCAGTTTGGACGGCTTCGGCAATGAACCGTACTGTGAACTCCTTTATCGTCTTCTCATTCTGTTGTTTCAAATCCATTAGGTGGGACGCTGGCTTCTTGGTGCGGATGCTTCCCATGAATTGAGAAAGGAAAAGCTCCGATAACTGTGAAAAGGAGCCGATAGATCGAGGCTTCAGCCCCCAGAACCACGTACAAGCTGCTTCCTTTAAGGTTAGGGAAAAAGCTCTACACATGATTTCCGACCCATGTCCCTCCAGCTCCATAAGAGACCTATAAGTTTCCAAGTGTTCGAGAGGATCGCCTATACCTGTATATGGAGTGATGACAGGTGTGCGATATTTTCTAGGTAAAGGTGCTCCCATGACCTCGCTGGTGAAATGAGACTCGGATTGATGTATCGATGCCACCACAGCTGACGGTCGATTTGCCTGATATCGCTGCTCCATGACATCAAAACGATCATGGATTCTTTTGAGGTCTCCTTCACACGGTAAAGTATAACCTGACGTTTCAATGGTGGACCCCTGAGATTGATGTTGACGAGAAGCACTAGAATGTATGGAATGCGGAGGTAGCATAGGGGGTTGGTTGCCAAGCGGCATTCGATTTGATGGAGGATTATTTGGTTGGACCTGTGGCTCGTCCACAGAATGTATGGAATGCGGAGGTAGCATAGGGGGTTGGTTGCCAAGCGGCATTCGATTTGATGGAGGATGATTTGGTTGGACCTGTGGCTCGTCCACAGAATGTCTGGAAGCCACCGGTATGGGTTGCGCTGGCAACCCTTCAGAAGGTTGTCTCTGCAGCTCCAGGAATGTTGATCAAGCCGATTAGACAGGGCTTGAACTCCGGCATTGAGGGTTAGAAGGGTATTTTCGAGGAAACGTATGACGTCCTCTTAACTTCCGGAAACCTCAAATAACGGGTTCACTGATGGCACGTTTGGAGCACCTTGAGGGATGTTTGTTGAAGTGGTTTGAGGAGCAGGCACTAATTCTATAACTTCAGGCGGAGGTAATGTCTACCTTGATGTGGAAGGATGAACAGTCTTTTTAGAAGGCATTGTGGAAGGATTTTGATCAATGGTAAGAACGACTGACTTTGATGATCAAATCGTTTCCCACAGACGGCGCCAAACTGTTTACGTCGAATTTTGTAACAGGATCCTCCAGACGTTCACCTTCTCTACCAGCGATTTCCTCCTTGAGCCTAAAAAGAGACAGAAAATAACTAAGGGTGGTCGGCGTCCAGCCGTTGGCCCTCCAATGCCTAAGTTAGATAGGGTGAAGTCGAAAAGAGAACAAATAAACGACGGAGGTTAGAGATTGAGTATTGTGTACCTTTATCATCAATAGAGTCATCTATTTATACAGATCTTAATGGTCCAACCTGCTACGTAAGCTGTTAAGATTAGTGCTGATTTCATGGGATAAGAAGCTTATCTTGTTAATCCTTGGATAAGGAAGTAGTCAAAATATTCTAGACGTCTAGCTGATTACGTCTCTAGATATTCGGAACTGTGAATAGATATAAACCAAAATCGGCCTATATGGGCTACTGGTACTATGAGATGAGGGCCATCCATGCCAGAGACCAGAAACCACGACCGCTCATATGTCGGGAGCTATTCATATCAAGAGTGCTCGCATTCTGGGGAGCAACCCCTTTCAACGATCACGAACCGAGATGGTCGCATTCTGGAGATGCGACCCCTTTCGTCGAGCACGAGCCGGGCTGGTCTCATTTTGGAGATGCGACCCCTTTCGTCGAGCACGAGCCGGGCTAGTTGCATTTTGGAGATGCGACCCCTTTCCTCGAGCACGAGCCGGGCTGGTCGCATTTTGGAGATGCGATCGCGATTCCTCACTTCTCTTTAAAGCCAAATTTGCCTACAACAGCATGCTCAAGGGTTACTACAATTCGAATTTAAACAACCCAATCATGGTAATCTCAGAGAATTGTAAGAAACTCATGTCCGGAGTACACAAACTCTCACAAAACTTCTAAAAAACCAAACTTTATTCAAACTAGAACTTGAAAACCCAAAATTAAAGTAAATGGTACTTGAAGAAATGAATTAAAGCATTGAAACAAACTACAAACTTCACCTCTTAGCTTTAGCTAAGAAGTTAACTAGAAGAAAGCATTAAAAACTAGAAACTAGAACAAGCATTAAAAACTAGAAACTAGAACTAGAAGATGAAGAAAACTAGTTGTAGGAGGCTAGGAGGCCTCCTAGGTCTTGATCTCTTTGCTCCCCACGTTGCTAGATGCCTTAGGAAGAGGCTGTAGGTGTCTTTTTATAGCTTGGAGGAGTCACCGACTTAGAAGAATTGCGGAACTACGGAGTCCTCCCGCACTTACGAAACCCAAAATTTGAAATTACAAAGTGAAACCCGCTGTTTGCATGTGGCCGACCGGTCTTGACCGGTCAGACCTATCCTTTGATAGTCCAGAAATACAAGAAGGGGGGTATAACCTGTTGGCTGACCGGTCTTGACTGTTCGGCCAGTCTTGACCGGTCTGGCTCCTATTCCTCTTCATTTTTCTTCTTTCTTTCTTCTTCTCTTTCTCCTCTCTTTCTTCACCATTCTTTGGCACTTGTTCTATTGATCTTCAATGCATACAAAGTGACTCTTTTAACCATGAATTGGTGAAATCTTCTCTCATTCCTATAATCACAAAAATATGTATTAGATTAGTCTTTAAATATGAAAACCATGCATATAATGTGATGTAATGGGCTATTACATGTATAAATTGGAGGCTCAACAATAAGCAAAAGAACAGTCTAGAAAGCCTTGGTTTAACCATTCCCCAGTCATTTGGACAGGATGAAGGAAGAATAGGGTGAAGCTCCACCGAAATTACTTTCTGAATATACTTCATTTTTGTACAGTGTACAATCTATTCTAGAATCAAGGGATGATGTAAATATGGAATGTACGAAGAACTCAGTAAATGAATAAAATAAAGTAATGAATGCTTTTTTGTCTCTCTTGTCTAAATTGGAATATGACTCTTGTTTTTCCCATAAACAGAAAGGAAATTTTGTTGTGTAAACAAAATGGCGACTCTGCTGGGGAGTTTTTCTTTTAATAAGAATTATGTTCTAATGTTGATACGGGACCATGAGAAAAAGTGTCATCTTCTTTTGGTTCTTTATAGCGCCATTTGGCGACTCTCAATAGGAACATTTCACCCTTTCATCTCTAGAATAAATTGTATGTATATATACCTTCCTGATGATTAATTATCATTATTTTCAAATGTCAGGTATATTACAGACTTCAATCAGATATTCTCAATGGCTTTTCCAGCTCATAAAATCGTTTTTGATTTCATGATGGGAGGAGGATTTATAGTCTCCTACGACAATCAAAGTATAAGAAGGAAATGCTAGATGAAGAAAACCCAGAACATAGCAACTAAAGTGAATGCTATAGTGAGCTTCGCTTCACCTGTCGCTGTAGAAGACAAAAGTGGATGGGTAATAGTACAGTAAAAAAGGAAGCAGAGATTATCCAAAGCTCCTACCAAAACCACAGTTAAGGGGCCTTACTCTCGAACCTACCAAAGACCTATTACATGGAGCATGGCCAGACAAATCCTAGCTATAGCCCCTCCATCCCTATATCCAGGAGAAGAAGAAACGTATTTTGTCGAAAAAGATTTTCCCGCACTCCCTATACCCCATGCCATGCGAAGATGGGTGAATCAAACCTTTATGCCATATCAGCTTTCTCCGACAGAAAACTCAAAAGGAAGTTCGACCAAAATTACATCAAAACAAACCAAACATACTGAGTCTATCGACTCCTTGCGATGTAATAGTCACAAGTTGAGAAGAAGTTCAGTATCATTCACCCCTTCGACTACCGCCTCGTTTACATCCTCAGGGTCAGGAACATCTAGAAGGAGAGCTTCCGTCCTTGTAGCTGAAACAAGCCAGGCTAGACAATCAATGGAAATGCATTTCGAAGAGATGGTACGAACGCAAGCAATCCTAATGGTAAAGTTAATGGTAGAGTGCAAGAATATACGAGAGGCTTTATCTATGATAACCCGCACCATATCCCAGAACGTTGCTTCACCAAATATGCCCCCCACAGAAAATGTGGAAAACCCAGCTGAAGGGTCACAACCGCCTCAGGCCATGTCACATGGATCTATTCCAATGAGAAACACCGGAATGGCGACAGAGGAAATATGACAGATTAATGTTGAAACTGTCCGATCGGAGGGAGAAAGAATACATAAAGAATGCTTTCAGTATAAAACACCATATCCAAGAGAAGTCAATGATATTCCTTTCCCAATAGGCTTTAAATACCTAACGTTTCAGAAGTTTAATGGGGAAGGTTCACCTGAAGAACATATGATGCATTTTATCACTACAATGGGAAGCTATGATGCCGTGTCACAATACTGTTTACGATTATTCGGTGTAACTCTGACTGGAAAAGCATTCAAATGGTACACAGCCTTAATTCCAGGAACTATACGCACCTGGGAACAAATGCAGGAAGCTTTTCTAACAAACTTCTTTTCGACTGAAAGAGAAGTGAGTTTGACGAAAATGGCAGCCGTATGACAAAGGGAATTGAAATCTGTTGACAAATTTATTACGGGTTGGAGAACCTTAAGCACGTCATGCAAATATCTCTCTGAGAAAGCTGAATAGGTGGAAATGTGCATTGGATGCATGGAACCAGAAATTGCTTTCGTACTTACTGGAGTAAAAGTACACATGTTCCGAGAATTGGCTATAAGAGCTCACGCTCTGGAAAGTGTGATTAAGAAGGTGCCCGCATTCCGCACAGAATCAACATGACAAATCGCTAGCAAGTCTTCTCCAAATGTCGTAGATAAAGGTAAGAGCAAAGAGGAATTCCGAGGTAAACCAAGAGACAACAGAAGAGAAAGGCAAAGCTATTCTACCAATGAGCCAACTAACAAAAGATATCGACGGTTTATCGAGAAGATTACTCTTTCTCAAATGAGGATATTGTCCCTATGATGAATCAATTGGTCACGGCAGGAACCATCGAATTAGCACCATTAAAACGGCTAGAAGAAGTAGATAAAATAAAAGACAGATACATTGCCACTATCATCGCATGATAGGACATCCTACTCATAGATGTTACTCCATCAAGGCTATCCTCCAAAAAATGATCGACGGGTGAGAAATAGTCATTGGGAAGGAAAGAGACAAAGGGAAAAAAGCAATTACAAATGCCATGTCCACAATAAACATGAAACAACGGCAGGAATCGTCTTTAGTACTCCTTTCAGGACGATTCAGTCCAGAAGTTGAGGAACGGGAAACACAGTTTGCATAAAGCATGACTGTAACTATCACATCGGAAGAAAGCCAGAAATAGAAAATAATCAGTGCCGTGCTGAAGACAAAAGCCCATCGACTGTCAAGACAACACAGGCCATGTAAAGCCTCAAACATTGAGATGGTGTTATTTTCGATACACGATTCGCCTCTTGATCATTTGCTCTGGTATGAGAGATATTGTGATCGTCAAAGAATCAACAAGGAACATATGATAAAGCAGTTCGAGGCTACATTGACAAGACCAGTTGAAGAATGGTATGAATCGGGAATCTTGCAAGAAGTATCAACCTAGGAACAGTTTCGTGAACTGTTCATGTTAAGATTCTGGATACCACGAAGGGTAGTTCTTCTGACAGAGGTAATAAGGTGGGAAATGATTCTAGGAGAGTGTCCGTACCAGTATACTATGAAGTGGAGAAACGCAATAACAAGTTTGTACAAATCGCTTGAACATACAGAGATCGAAATAGCTGGGTTATGTATCGAAAGCATGGCAATGAAGGCCGTAGACAGATATAAACCGTATTGTTATAGCCAAATTGCGGTGGTCGAAGATAGTGAAGACTTAAGACTTGCGAGCACCTTTGTGACGGTATTCGACCTGCGAGCCCGCATGGTCGAGGCTCACATATTGGACAAGTACGATGTACAACTCCCAAGCCACCGAGCCCTTCTGGTCAAGGCTCGAATATTGGGAAAGTAGGAATACCCTCCTGAATATACGAGCCTCTCAATAATGGTCGTCGAAAGGTTCTGCATCTCAAATATGCGAGAAGTTATCTTCGAACTCGAACGTCCTCCGCCCTTTTTAGTACCAGCAGCCCATATAGGTCGATTTTGGGTTTATCTTTGCTCGTGGTTCCGAACCTCAAGGGATTACCATTAAGGAACGTAATCGACCAGATGTCTGATTGGACTAGGCCATCCTCTTACCTAAGGGTCAGTAGGATAAGAATCTTATCCCCAGAAATCAGTAGTAATCTTAACGTCTTGTGTAACAGATTGGATCACTTGAACCTGTATAAATGGGTGGTCTCATCAATGAGGAAGGTACACCATTTCTAAGTCTCAAATCCCATCACTTCCTTTTACAACCATGTCCCGTCTAACTTAAGCTTCGAAGGGCCAATGGCTGGACGCCGGCCACCCTTAGTTTTTTCTTGTGTTCTTTCAGGTTCGAAAGGGAGCTGGCTTGAAGGAAGGTGAACGTCTGAAGGATCATGTAACTAAATCCGACGTAAACAGATTGGCGCCATCTGTGGGAACTGATCGTCAGGATTAGCCATTCTAATCACTGATCGAAGTTCTCCCACCATGCCTCCCAAGAAGACGGTTCATCCTTCCACTTCAAGGTAGACGCTACCTCTGCCTGACGTTACCGAACTAGCGTTTAACCTCCCTCAGACTGCTTCGATGGGCATTCCCCATGGAGACCCTCACGTGCTGTCACAAAATTCATTGTTTGATATGTCTGGCAATTAAGAAGATGTTATGCGTTTCCTTGGAAGCACGCTTCTGACTCTCAAAGTCGGGTTTCAAGCCTTGTCTAATCGGCTCGATCAGCATTTTTCAGAGCCCCAGCGGTAACCTACAGAAGGGTCGCCGCTACAACCTATACCAGTGGCTTCCAGACATTCTGCGAGCGAGCCTCAAACCCAGCCAAATCCTCCTCCATCAAACCGAATGCCACTCGGCAATCAAGTCCTGGTACCCCCTCCACATTCTATACACTCCAGTACTTCCCGGCAACAGCAATCTCAGGGATCTACCGTCGAAACTTCAGGCTATACCTTACCATGGGAAGGGGACCTCAAAAGAATTCACGACACCCACTCTTCGAATCCTTTGAGAAAAGTGCAGAAAAAGAAGAAAGAGGAGTAGTGTCATGCCCCAAATTTGGTTCTTGACATCCATTCGCCGTAACTCGAATTCAGAGGTGGCAGCCTCCGTGATACCCCGATTTCGGATCCTAATCCCACATGCCAGGTTCCGATCCTGGGATACCACAAGGAGGATTTTAGGGTCTACATTTTTCTTTTGAAACATGAGCATCACCATATGAGTAACATCAAAGACAAACACAATATTTTCACTAAGTCATTTCATTTACATACAGTACTGAAAGGTAAATACACAATGCGTAAATATAAAAAACTGTGCACAATCCGGCGCCTCCTGCTACTGCACTCCCAACTCCAACTCAACGTTGCTAATACACTCGGGTATAACCTGCAGCATAACAAACGCGCATAAGCTTCGAAAGAAGCTTTGTGAGTGCGTGTGTGCCTGCACAATGCGTATGAAAATCATGATAAATATCAGAGTAAGCAGTAAAGCATGATGAGAAATTTAAATCAAAACTTAGCCTAATTAGGCTACATGATCATGTGATGTGAATAACCAGTCTACCACGGCTATGCAAGCATGCAATACATATAACTAGCCTACCTGGCGATGTAAGCGTGCAATACAGGCAACCAGCCTACCAAGGCTATATACTCATACTATGCAATGGCCTACAGGGCCTAATGTCACATACAATGATCCAATGCATGTATGAAAATCACCACCTCTCAGTACAGTGGTCCAGATACAAACAGTCATAACGCGATCACCTAAGGAATGCAGGACTCGGAACTGGTAGCTCGCCTAGTGTGGTAGCTTGCCCAGGCTTACAGCCCCGCCCACATCACACCCGCCCACGTCAGGACCGTCCAATACCATACAGTGATACCAATACCATCTCTGAAGCGGAACATCACCGGGGTCTCACTGACCTCACTACTCACCTGTAGAATGCCAAAGCCTATCTGGTGCAATAGCGGACATACTCACAGCTGGTCAAACTCAACCCACTTTGGCAACACTCTTCTGGCAGGTTAAGTCAGACCTCCTTCCAAACTGACCACGTGCAGTGGAAAACACCGCCGTTTGATATTCGGCATACTGGTGTATGATTAAACCACCCAGTCCTTGAATGGAGCACCCACCTTGGTACCAAAGGGATCAGGGACTTTCACCCAAGGACATCTTTGGCATCCAATTTAAAGATCACATATTTTCGGTGTTCTGCAAACCACGATGGAGTTATGGTTGCAACGTAGTAACCATGCTATGTGCGGCACAAGCAGACGGTGCGAAATGTAACCATGCATACGAACGTGGGACGACATGCCCATGCAAGTCTCCAAAGAGCACCATAAAACTATAGGGTCTCAAATACAATGTCACCGTCAACTTGTAATGAATTCCATGACAATCGCGGCCACTATGGCCGGTTGATACAAGACAATCAGATGAGCTAAGCATTCATGATGCATGTGTCAAGCATACAGTACGAGTGCCAACAAGTAGTTAATCTACCACGATGGCATAAAGCAATCTAGTCCAACCTATTTAAGATATGATTAAGATGAGGGGACACATATGAATGATCGAGTCATAGTGCGGCATGTCGCTAGCTAGGGAATCTCGCACCAAGGGCTACAAGATAGGCTAAGCTATTCCTACCATACAATGTAAGTCAGGATGATAGACTCCTGTCCTCAAATAGTCCCATACCTATTGGAGAGGTTTGCGATAGAGAGCACGTGAATTACATTTGCGCGACTACATCTCGAATGCTTTATGAATGAGTTTATGCCCTAGTGGTCCCCAACTAACAATGGTGATTCAAGATGCATACTCATTACACATGCATGGTGGTCGTCAAAGCATATAGTATATAGATCGCATAAGAGTATTCCAAATAACACTATGTGTGGCAACAGACATACTAAAAATAGCATAAAAAGATAATTCACTTATAATATAAGCAAACATAAAGAGATAGGACTCTAAATGGATGGTATACAACAACACAGATGGTCCAACAACTGAACGGTGTGGATTAACCTTCAACATTCAGAAAACCCAAATGGAAAGAAAAAGATTGAATACACTACCGACACATCAAAAGTAGAACCTACTTGAACGGCAAGAGTAGAATACCCAAAATCATGCCGAGACCCATAATCCTGTAGTACAGTTGAGATAAACACAATAATGGTCCGTAAAAGAAATGTCATAGAACAGGTTATAAGATAGACAGGTCATGACAGAGAATCGTAAATGGCAGGGTAATCTGAGATAGATGGTCAATACGATGACGTCTAAAAAGGGACGACAGGTCTAACCTTGTACTGCAAGATAGGCTTCATATAATGGATGGCCTAGATGACATGCTAACGTCGAGGATGAGCCCCACACTCGTTCTAAAGGTAAACAGACGGTGTGGATGGGATATACACGATATGGTGGTCTTTAATAGTTGGGTACAAGGGTAGAAGGGTGTTGAACCTCCAATTTATACACGAGATTGTCCATTACATCTCATCTTATGCATGGTTTGCATGCTTAAAAGACCAATCTAATGCATGTTTGTGATTGTAGGAATGAGAGAGAGAATTCACCTATTTGATAGCTAAAAGAATGCTTTTAAACCCATTTGATGATGAAAGAAGATGAGCCAAAGGAATGGAAGAAAGAAGCAAGGAGAAGAGAGAGATGACATGGATTTAATGCCAAAAAAGAGCCAAAGAAGTGAAGAAAGAGCCTTGAAGGATTTGGAATGACTAGAAGACCAAGCTTTGAAGAGCCAAAGAAGTGAAGAAAGAGCCTTGAAGGAATCAAGTCGAAGACCTGGAATGGCCAGAAAAGTCATATTGCAGAGCTGCAGGGCCGGAAAAGTCAAATGCAGAAAATTCAGCAAATACCCTGTAAACTAGAAAAACTGTAAAAATTAGCCTCCGGGCGCCCGGCCATCATTTGGCCGGGCGTCCGAAATTGGCAAAAATATCTAGTTATAGCTGGAACTTTTCTGGACTTGACCGGGCGCCCGACCAAAACGTGACTGGGCGCCCGACCAACGTCCAACTGCCGATTCAAGTGCGTAAATCTTTACGCAATTCGAGGCGGTGGGTGGTTTTTCTTATAAAAGGACACCATGGCATCCTTCTTAAGGTATCCTAGAAGAGTTCTAAGTTCGTGGGGAGCAAGGGAGATCATCGTGGAGCGACCGCAACTCCTCCAATTAGGGGGTTTTTTTTCTAGTTTTTCATGTTTTTGTGTAGTTTTTCTTTGAATTCTAGTTGAAGCATGATAATGCTCGGTTAGAACCTTCTAATTTAAGTACTTTACTTTGAAGTTTGATTTTTAAGTTCTAGTTTGAATCAAAGTGATATTTTTTTATGTTTTATGAGAGTTCATGTGCTTCGGACATGAGTTCCTTGCAATTCTCTGAGATTATCATGTTTGGATTGATTAGATTCGAATTGTAGTAACCCTAGAGCGTACCATAGTCCATTGGCAGGGTCGTTACTTCGAAGGCTACATATTCAACTTCTATGGGCTTCATTAGAACTAGAACCTTGTTCTTCAACTTGAGTAGAGATTGTTTGTGTTTGAATGCCATATCTTTCAACTAGAAGAAAGATAGAACTTTAATTCTAATTGTATTATGCTTGGATGAATGAATTCACATGAGGGCTATCACAAGTGGATCCTTGAAAGCCTTAGTTCCTTTTTAATTACAGATTTTACAATTACTGTTTTAAGTTAGTTTTTAAACCTGAAATCCTCAATTCATTGAATTAGAAGTTGCTAGAACAACTTGAATTGGTTTACCTTATTCCTTGTGGATTGACCTCGGTCTTACCGAGATTTATTACTACATCACAGCCTTGCACTTGAGGCGAGCGAACAAGTTTTTGGCGTCGTTGCTGGGGAAAAAGTTAAACGGTTCTAATTGTTCTAGTAGCTATAGGGTTGTTTTAGTTAGGTAGGATTTTCAGTTTTATAGAAGTAGATTTTCTGATTTTTTCTAGATTACTAACAATTTTTTTTGTAGGACATTGTTGCTGACATAGTTCTCACCTTCACGGGTAACATCTCCCCATCTCCCTTCTTTTTGTTCTTTTTTCTCGATTATGGTAATTTCCAATTTCTTAAAATTTCTTCATGTATGATTGGATGAATGGTGCGTATAAGTACCTTTTGGAGGACGAGACGTCGGATTGGGGGACCCAAACTCATTGTGATCGGGATCCCTCCAAGCATGAGTATTTTTCTGAGATTCAAAGAACCTCGACTACCCCCCCACGTAAGACGATGCGTGATTACATTAATGAAAACAATATATATATTGAAACACAACGTAAGACAATGGGGGAATACCGGAACGAAGCAAAATTAAGTAATTATCCAGGAAAAACATTACGTGATTACCGGATTGAAAATAACATGAGTGTTCCACCAGTTATGGTAGGAGGTGTGCATCAACAAAAGGAACGGGTGAATAGTGGCCAACCGGTTAAGACAATGCGTGATAACTTGTATGGATATGCCTATCGACCATCATATAACTCTTCATCCTACAATGTGTATGGTCTTAATTCAGAAAACCACCATTCTCCTTGTTCAAGGGAAGAACCAACCGTGGTTATTAACAATCATCCTAAAACGTCTTCCTCTTGTGATGACATATATACACAAATACTTGAGGAAATATGGAAAGAGTATGTAGATGAACAATCAAATCAAGCTTACTCACCATCTTGTGAAGACGTTGAGCCCGAAATTGGGGGATCAAATTAATCCTCTTTAATGAGGAAGATGGGGCTACCCAAGTCCCACCTTCTTCGGATTTAATGAATTGACTTTTAGAGGAGATTGATCTCGATGATCCCAATGTCATCATCAATTATGGTGAGTCCACAATCTCTTTTGGATGCTTTGAACTTAATGATAAAGAGATTTCAATGACGGTTGATGAACCCGAGGAATCCATTAAATCTGAAAGCGATAGTGGGGTTACTTACAATGAGGGTTCAGTGGATGCTTATAAACCTATGGTTTCTTTTTCCCAAGGGCATAATGATTATGAGTCTCTAGAGGATATGCATGCTAGAGAGATAACCGATGTTGATATTTTTTAGTCACTCCAACTTAACATGCTTAATTTTAATGTGGAGAATGAGACTCCCATGAGTGAAAATTCAAATTCTTTGAACGAATGCTTGGCTCACTTTGAAAATTCAAACGACCCCATTATTCAAGAGATTGTTAAATCCTTGCATACTTCCGACTTGGTGCCTCGTACTTGATATGAAGAACCTAGTTTGGAAGAATTCCACTCCATGGAGGGTGAGTCCCTCACCATCGAAACTGAATTTTTGCACTCACTCAAGCAAGATCATGATCCTTCATCCGACTATCTCGATTTCTTAGAG
Source organism: Liriodendron chinense (assembly GCA_003013855.2). Lineage (NCBI taxonomy): Eukaryota > Viridiplantae > Streptophyta > Magnoliopsida > Magnoliales > Magnoliaceae > Liriodendron > Liriodendron chinense. The sequence goes on along the minus strand of ML058397.1, from coordinate 4,661,333 downwards.
GAATGCTTAACCCACTCTTATGATCTTGATGATGAGATGATTAAGGAGTTGGATATTTTGTTAGACACGGTGCCGGTGCCTCAAGAACACATTTCCATTGATTTACACTCTTTACCATTGTTTATGGAAGCACCGTACAATTATGAAATTGTGGAGGAGACAACTTTAACCAATGAAAACTTGATGAATGTCTCTCCACTATCATGGGTCCTTCAGCCCATTGAAAATTCTGATTGGGAGGACCCATTTTTAATCAATCATAACCCAGATCAGAATTTGAGGAGATATCTTTTTGCTACTCTTAACTCCTCTTATCATGCATGTTGTGCACATAAATATTTGACTTTAATGAAGAAAAGCACCCATGTTTACTGTCGAGCAGGACTTTGGATGGTCCTCATGAGAAATCTATTGAAATTCATGAAGATCCTGCTCAAATTTGATCATATAGTCGATCGGACTAATCAAAGGTAGGTAGGTAGGTTATGATCTATTTTTCTGCATTTAGGATTGAATAAGTCTCATCGAGACAATGGAAGATGCTAGAATTGATCAACTTGCTACCTCAGGTACTCTCGTTCTCACTCTCCTTTGTTTTATTTCATTGCTCTGATGTCTTGCATATTGCATATCTTTTTACATTGAGGACTGTTCGCTTCCCCAAGTGTAGGGTTACGAAGTAGTAATAAACTCGGTAAGACAGAGGTCGATCCACAGGGAAGGAAGTAAAACAATTCAAACTATCCTAATAACTAGAATCAAAGAGGTTTGTGAAATTGAATTTTAACATAAAATAGAAAATCTGATAATGGAAAGATAACTAGAGCATCAAGGATCCACTTATAGCTCTCCTTAGATGCATAATTCGCTATGGTTTCTCACTTTCTCAACTAGAATTGATATTAGGATCTATCTAGTCGGATGATAGAGCTGTTAAACCAAACAATCTGTCATATGTAAGTTCAATGCATAGGATTCACTCAATGTAGGCTGAGCTGAGCATGCTCAATTGCATAGGTCATTCCCCATTCCAAAAGGTTCAGTTCACAATCATAACCATCCTCAAGTCCTGTCACAAGACAAGGCTAGATCATGATTTGAACTTGATTCAAATCACATGCATAATCCATACATATTATAGAAATTCAGAAAAGTAGAACTTTGGTAGGAAGTCCCCACATGAAGATCATAGTACTAGAGCGCACTCCAATTCCTCGGATCATACAGGTCTAGACTGATGCAAACCAATTAAGAATTTAAGTAATTCTCCCAAACATCCATGAGTCATCATAAGACTAAGAAAAACTACTTAAAGCTTGTATAAACTTCAAGCCATAGTTCATAATCATGAATTCCAAATTCAGAAAAGTAGAACTTTGGTAGGAAGTCCCCACATGAAGATCATAGTACTAGAGCGCACTCCAATTCCTCGGATCATACAGGTCTAGACTGATGCAAACCAATTAAGAATTTAAGTAATTCTCCCAAACATCCATGAGTCATCATAAGACTAAGAAAAACTACTTAAAGCTTGTATAAACTTCAAACCATAGTTCATAATCATGAATTCCAACTTTAAAACCAATAAAACGAATTAAACAATCTAAGAAAACTATATGGTTCACCTCTTAGCTCTAGCTAAGAGATTAGCTAATGAAAAGCATATTAAAAATAAAACTAGAACTAAGAAAAGGAAGAAAAACTAGCTGGAGGAGGCTAGGAAGCCTCCTATGACTTGAACTCCTTGCTCCCCACGTCCTTGCTTGCCTTGGAATAGAAGAGAGCACCTCCTTTTATAGTGCAGCAATAATACAGCAACATAGCAGAATTTGTTTCGCTTGGTACGGCTTAACCAATGGTTGGATTGCCTTTAAAATTGATTTATAGCTTCCTTGTAATGTGATCTTCCTCATAGATGATTTAGATTTCCAAGATTATCCTCTGAATGGGCCCACCAATCATATCACCGACCGCCTCTCAAAATCGCGCACTTCGGATACCTTCAGAACCAGTCATCTTGATTCCAACGCTCCGGAGTGTACAGATGTCGGATTGATCCCAAATTTTGAATATTGGTAGAAAACTTCCTCCTACATGATAGACGGATTAGATTGTCCAAAACAATCCCAGAATGTGGTCTGAAAATTAGAACACTTAGGGCTTTTATAAACTCTGCGCAGTTGGATCTTTCTGGATGGTCCATCTTTCTTTAACCAGTACGATCAAACCACACATCCTTTTGATCTGAAACTTTTGTGGTTATTCATATATGGATGTGGTCTAAAATATGGTCAAAGTAGATTCTTCATATCATCAATGATGGGTCACCTAGACCGGCCCAGAGTGAAGTAGCGAAATCTGGAACTTTCTGGACAGTTCGTATTGTTTTGGCCACCACGATCAATCCGTAGCTCCAATCGACACGAAACCACTTGGGTTAGTTCGGCGTCGAGCTCCTCTTCGACATGGATGTGTTGGATTTCCAAATATCATCAAGATAGGCCCAGAAAACTGGTCCGAAAAACTAGAAACGGGAATGGCCTGCTGTCTGGAATTTGAAAAGCTGTAATTTGCATGGCCGACCGGTCAAGACTGGTCGGACAGGGCTGGCCGACCGGTCAAGACCGGTCGGGGCCTGTTCCAGCAGCTTCTATACTATGCAGTAGTGTTGGCCGACCGGTCTTGACCGATCGGGGCCTGTTTGGCCGACCGGTCTTGACCGGTCGGACCCCATTTTCTGCCTTATTTCTTCTTTCTTTTCTTTCCTTCTTTCTTCCTCATCTTCCTCTCTTTCTTCATCATTCTTTGGTCCACCTTGGGCCTTCATCCAAGGCTCCTAAATGTGCCATTTTGGTCACCAATTGAGCAAAGCAACTCTCATTCCTACAACCACAAAACTATGCATTAGATTAGCCTTTAAATCATGAAAACCATGGATAATGAGTGATGAATTGGGGTTAGAATAGGCACAATTAAGAGCTCAACAAGGACAATGTAAGATTTTGGTTGGGGGGTGAGATTCCTTAGACGAATCTACTAGCTTTTATGACATTTCGAGCAATTCTGTAGAAAATTTTCGATTTTTCTAAAATTCAAAACTCTTTTGGAAAACTTTTTTTCTATGCATTCGAAATGATACGAGTATAAGAAGAGGAGATACGAAGTGAGTGATGTTGCAAGCTTTGAACTTCTCTTAATATAATGGTTTTATATGTGAATTCCCCTATTCATGTGATTGATAGAAAATTTGAACACTTTTACACCTAGTTCACATTACACGATTTTCATGGGTTGAAAGGATTATGTGATTTGTGGATTAGCTAGACTTTGATTTAAGGTGTTGAGAAACCAAGCTGGGATACTTTGTCCATCCTTGTCCATGGGAAAATAACGAAAGATATGGATTTCTAAAAATCCTATCTAATTTAAAAGAAAAAGGAAAAGGAAGGATGAAATTGGGAATGATGGAAAAATGGTGAAAAATTCCGAAAAGAGCTACCTATTACCAACCGGGGGATGGTCTACCCGTAACCAAAGCGGGAAATGGGACGTAGTGTGAAAGCCGTCGGAAGGACGGCAAGGCAAATTCCTGTCATTGGCTTGTTGTTTCTCTATACACCTTGAGATCCATAGTTCAGTTGATCTATGAAGAAGATAATCCTAGAAACTCATGAGATGAACTTTCACTATGCACATTAGGTCGAATTTTGTTCGAGTTCTTCTATTTATCAATCAATCAGGGGGAATTTCATATGGACACTTATTATGTTTTGAGAGTTTAAGGTTTCAACGTCTATCACCTAATTTTTCTGAATTTTATACTTGTATATCTTGGAATGGATAGAAACATAGTTTTTGAAGGAGAGTTGGTTTTGGAGGTTTGAACTTATTTCACGCATGTTTTGCTCGGGACTAGCAAAAAGTTGGTTGGGGGGTGTGTTGAACCTCCAATTTATACACGAGATTGCCCATTACATCACATCTTATGCATGGTTTGCATGCTTAAAAGACCAATTTAATGCATGTTTGTGATTGTAGGAATGAGAGATAGAATTCACCTATTTAATGGCTAAAAGAATGCTTTTAAACCCATTTGATGATGAAAGAAGATGAACCAAAGGAATGGAAGAAAGAAGCAAGGAGAAGAGAGAGATTACATGGATTTAATGCCAATTTGAAGGATTTGGAATGACTAGAAGACTAAGCTTTGAAGAGCCAAAGAAGTGGAGAAAAAGCCTTGAAGGAATCAAGTCGAAGACCTGGAATGGCCAGAAAAGTCATATTGCAGAGCTGCAGGGCCAGAAAAGTCAAATGCAGAAAATTCAGCAGATAGCCCTGTAAACCAGAAAAACTGTAAAAATTAGCCTCCGGGCGCCCGGCCACCATTTGGCCGGGCGTCCAAAATTGACAAAAATATCTAGTTATTGCTGGAACTTTTCTGGACTTGGCCGGGCGCCCGACCAAAATGTGACCGGGCGCCCGACCAGCATCCGACTACCGATTCAAGTGCGTAAATCTTTACGCAATCCGAGGCGGTGGGTGGTTTTTCTTATAAAAGGACACCTTGGCATCCTTCCTAAGGTATCCTAGAAGAGTTCTAAGTTCGTGGGGAGCAAGGGAGATCATTGTGGAGTGACCGCAACTCCTCCAATTAGGGTTTTTTTTCTAGTTTTTCATGTTTTTGTGTAGTTTTACTTTGAATTCTAGTTGAAGCATGATCATGCTCGGCTAGAACCTCTTAGCTAAGGCTAAGAGATGAAGCTTGTGAGTAATTATCATGTTGGATTCGTTCTAATTCAAGTACTTTGCTTTGAAGTTTGATTTTTAAGTTTTAGTTTGAATCAAAGTGATATTTTTGGATGTTTTATGAGAGTTCATGTGCTTCGGACATGAATTCCTTGCAATTCTCTACGATTATCATGTTTGGATTGATAAGATTCGAATTGTAGTAACCCTAGATCGTACCATAGTCCATTGGCATGGTCGTTACATCGAAGGCTACATATTCGACTTCTATGGGCTTCATTAGAACTAGAACCTTGTTTTTCAACTTGAGTAGAGATTGTTTGTGTTTGAATGCCATATCTTTCAACTAGAAGAAAGATAGAACTTTAATTCTAGTTGTGTTATGCTTGGATGAATGAATTCACATGAGGGCTATCACAAGTGGATCCTCGAAAGCCTTAGTTCCCTTTTAATTACAGATTTTACAATTACTGTTTTAAGTTAGTTTTTAAACCTGAAATCCTCAATTCATTGAATTAGAAGTTGCTAGAACAACCTGAATTGGTTTACCTTATTCTCTGTGGATCGACGAGATTTATTACTACATCACAGCCTTACACTTGAGGCGAGTGAACAAAGGGGTGAGTCATATGAGTATATAACAAACTGAGTTACCAGGATCAATCAACATGGTGAGTCAATAAGGCAGGTTGACAAGGCGGGTCAACATGGTGAGTTAACAAGCTGATTTAACAAGACGGTTCAACAGGGTGAGGTAAGAAGGTAGCCCTATGACTTGGTTCACGCGAACTTTAGGAATTCCCATGCATCCAGATCTATATGACCTTTTAACAAGGGTTTACACAACTAATCATCAAGGTGGATCCACGGGATGGACAACGCGGTCATTCGAACACGTACACTAAGGTGGTCCCAAGGCCATCCTGTACATAACATGCTAGGGTCCATTCATTTGGATGGTTTGGATCACGCACAAAATTAAGGCGGTCCTAATCGATGGGCAACATACATATCGCACCATAGTGGCCAATGGCTGACGTGGATAGAACACATGCATTACAAGGTGAACCCATGGTTAGGGATAATCGCACAAAGGAGTGGGGAAGCCACATACATCAATGGGCCCCAACAGTTTGGGATCAACCCGATATTTGTTCTTTCCCACTAATCAGGTGAGATGGCAACCAAACACCATGGTGGGGCCCGCACACCACACGTATGGAACCCCACCAATGGCTGGGTGACTTAGCAAATAAACATAACAGATGGGTCCTGTAAAGTTTCCAATGATAGGCGTTCTACCACCCTTATTTTCTACGTGTGGCCCTTCCAAAACTGGGCCCCACGTCCCGCCAAGGTGGACAACAATGTATACAACACATCTATTAAGGTGGGAGCCCAAGATGGGTCCCATGGCCTTTGGTTGGATGGAAAAATAAACAACATAGTAGCCTTAAGAGGATTTCAATGGTGGGCATCAATGGCCACTGTTTCCTACAGTGTGGTCCACTTGAGGTTTGTATTTACCTCATTATACTGGCCCACGGCCCTAAAATAATATGGAAAAATAGATGGTCGGCATAGATAAAACAGATGCATCATGGTGGGACCCACAAGGTAGGCCACCTCCTGGGCAGTGTGCCAAAGCACGCTGCTTGGAGCATGGCACCCAAATGGGCCCCAAGAGTTTTGAATCAAACTGATATTTTTGTTTTCTCCTTCATCCATATGCATGTGATCTTATGAACAGGTTGAATGACAAATAAACATCACTATAGGGCTGGGAAGGTTTCAATGGTGGAGATCATTATTCCCACTGTTTCCCGTGGCATGGTCCACTTGACATTTGGATATGCCTAAATTTTGGGCTCAGCCACTAAAATGAGATGGAACAACATATGGACGTAATAGATAAGGCACATACATTCTAGGTGGGCCCAAGTGAGTTTTCGATAAAGCTGATATTTTGTTTACCCTCTTCCACACGTGTGTGGAATTATGAACAGGTTGGATCTCAAATAAACATCATGGTGGACCGTAGGAAGGTCCAACAGGCCTTGTCACTGTCCTCACTGTTTTCTGTGGTGAGGCCCCCTTGAGACTTGGATATGTCTCATTCTTGAGATCATGCCCTAAAATGATCTCCCCAAATGGATGGACGGTGTGGATATAACAAGTACAACACGATGGGGCCCATTGAAGTTGGTGACGTCACGGCAGTAGGGAGATAGCTACTCAACCTGTCCGCTATCTACTCCCAGCGTCAGAGACGCTGGGAGCCTGATTATTTTTATTTATATATATTTTTTTCTTTGTTTTTCTGTGGTTTTGATCCAGTGGGGCCCACATAAGGGTGATCCACTCCGACTATCAGGTTCCCCAGCTCGTGGGGGACCCAATGAGCCCTATATTGGGTGGTTGAATTGGTGTACAAACATCAATGTGGGCCGAGGAAGTTTCGACAGTGGACATCATTTACTCCACTGTTTCATGTGGTGCGGTCCGCTTAAGATTGGGATCTGTCTCATGTTTGGGCCCTGGTCCCTAAAAGATTTGGGAAAACAGATGGACGGTGTGGATTACACACAAACATAAAGGTGGGTCCCACGAGTGGGCACCCATTCACGGCGTCCAGGTAACGCTGGACCGTTCTAGCGTTCTGACGCTGTGAACGTCCAGCGTCCAGACGTTGGTTTCTTCTCTTTTTTTGTTTCCTTTTTTTTGTTTATATCAAGTGGGGCCCACATAGGTATGATCCAATCCGTCTATTAGGTCCCGTAGCTCGTAGGGAACCCTTAGAGTCTAATATTGGACAGGCGATATAGCCTACAAACATCACGGTGGGCCCATGAAGCTTCGATAGTGGGGCTTCATTATCTCCACTGTTTCATGGTGTGGTCCACCTGAGATCTGGATTTGCTTCATTTTTTGGTGTCCTAGCCCTAAAATGGGCTGGAGAAACAGATGGATGGCGTGGATCAAATACATGCATCAAGGTGGGTCCCACGAGTGGGGACCCACGGTCAACGCCCAAAGGGGCTTTCAGCCAGGCGCTGCTGGGCAGCAGCGTCCTCTAGACTCTGTTTGTCTAGCGGCCATCTTACATATATATTTTTTTTGTCTTGACTAGTGGGGTCCACACGTGCAGGATCCACTCCATTCATCAGTTAGGCCATCGCATGGTGGACAGCGTGGATGAACTACATATATCATGGTGAGCCGTTGACCACACTAATTATGCCACAAAATGGGTCCCCAAGTGGGATCCACACCATCAATAGGTGGGACCCTTTAGAATCTTAGATTCTACACAAAACTTAAGAGGAACATGGATGCACTCACAATGATGGTTGGACGGTCGGATGGGGTTGGATTGCCGATCGGACGGTCCGGATGATGGTTGGGGTCCTCCAGCTTGGATCTCCTCCTTCAGTCTCTCTCTTTCTCTCTCTCTCTCTCTCCTTTCTCTCTTTCTCTTTCTCTCTCCTTTCTTACAAATGGGAATGAGAAGACCCCCCCCCCCCTACGTATGGATCTTGTATGGGTAGAGAGGGGGTGCATGAGGTGATGATGATGATGATGGGAGAGGGCATGGGAGGTATGAGTTGTGTTGACTTTGGAGTTGAGAGAGTGATGGGGTGGGTATGGTGTGTGTAGAATAGGGTGATGAGAGGGGTATGGTGATTGATTTGATTGATTTGACATATTCTTGGGATTTGTGCAAGTGGGGCCTACGCCATGCATATGTAGCGTGGCCCACCTTGATTGCGCACAAGTACGCATCTTTCAAACTAAGCATCGAAACGGAGCGTGCCGTGCGGCGTTGGAGTCGTGGTGCCTCCCCGGTCGTAAGGGTGCAAGTCTTAGGTCATTGCGGTACTAAATCATGGTCATGATAAGAGATCGTCGATCTGGTCAGTCCGGGATGTACCGACATCGGAAACTAAATGTATGTTCGGTTAATCAGGGTACGGGTCTTACAACTCTCCCCTCCTTATAAAAATTTCATCCTCGAAATTCACAACTAAATGAAGTCAAAGCAAACCACACATATATATAGATAGAAACTAAAAAAGCATATGAAAATCAATGAAAGTTCGTAAACATCGCTAAGTCCACATGGCATGCATACACCTCTTGATGGTGTCAATCTTCTCTGGTGTCTGCCGCAAAATGTCGGGGTCGAGGGAACAACGCTCTAGTACTGCTGCTGACGGGATGGGCAGTCCCTAATTCTATGCCCTATCTCGCCACACTAGAAACAAGTGCCCTTGAATGGCCTTTGGTGGTCTGGTGCTCCTGGTGTCGTAGGCGGCTTCTGCGGATGAACCTTCCTTTGACGCGTAGTTCTTCAAGGACCTACGATCGGAGGGATTGGTGCTATCGGTGCTCTACGTCATGGTTGCTGCTTAGGTGCTCTCGGCCGCTGAGGGCATTCTTTTCTTCAATGGCCGACTTCACCGCATTTGAAATAGCGGCCTGAGATCCGCGATGGGGTCTTCTCTGAAAACAGCATCGTCTGTGAGCTACTGGGGGAGAACTTCATCTTCTTGCTATCCCTTAAGGGTGCTATCTATTGCTCGAACAAAGCGGTCATCAACCGGAGCATCCCCTTGAATTGCTCTACGCTTACTAGAGTAACAGGTGCTAACTCTGGCTGGGATGTATCAGCCTCAACTTCAGCTACTGGTGTCATGTCCATCTTTAAAAAAGAAGGGACAAGAAACCCTTAGCCTCAGAAAACTGCAACCATACTACGATTAAAGAACTATACCATTGGGAATTCTAGCGATTCTAAGTTCGCAAATATCAACAAGTGAGGGGTGATCTAATCCTAAAACACTAAGTAGAAACATTGTGTTGTTCACAGGTAGCTCCCAAGTCATGATCTGATACCAACTTCTGTCACACCCCAAATTCGGTTCTTGACGTCCATTCGCCATAACTCGAATTCAGAGGTGGCAGCCTCCGTAGTACCCCAATTTCGGATCCTAACCCCACATGCCAGGTTCCGATCCTGGGATACCACAAGAAGGATTTTAGGGTTTGAATTTTTTTTTTGAAACATGACCATCACCATATGAGTACCATTAAAGACAAACATAATATTTTCACTAAGTCATTTCGTTTACATACAGTACTGAAAGGTAAATACACAATGCATAAATATAAAAAACTGTGCACAATCCGGCACCTCCTGCTACTGCACTCCTAACTCCAACTCAATGTTGCTGTACACTCTGGTATAACCTGCAGCGTAACAAACGTGCATAAGCTTCGAACGAAGTTTTGTGAGTGCGTGTGTGCATGCGCAATGCGTATGACAAGCATGATAAATATCAAAGCAAGCAGTAAAGCATGATGAGAAATTTAAATCAAAACTTAGCCTAATTAGGTTACACGATCATGTGATGTGAATAACCAGTCTACCACGGCTATGCAAGCATGCAATACATATAACTAGCCTACCATGGCGATGTAAGCATGCAATACAGGTAACCAACCTACCAAGGTTATATACTCATACTATGCAATGGCCTACAGGGCCTAATGTCACATACAATGATCCAATGCTTGTATGCAAATCACCACCTCTCAATATAGTGGTCCAGATATGAACAGTCATAACGCGATCGCCTAAGCAATGCAGGACTCGGAACTGGCAGCTTGCCCAGTGTGGTAGCTCGCCCAGGCTTACAGCCCTGACCACATCACACCCGCCCACGTCAGGACCGTCCAATACCATACAGTGATACCAATACCATCTCTGAAGCGGAACATCACCGGGGTCTCACAAACCCAACTACTCACCAGTAGAATGCCAAATCCTATCTGGTGCAATAACGGACCTACTCACAGCTGGTCAAACTCAACCCACTTTGTCAACACTCTTCCCGCAGGTTAGGTCAGACCTCCTTCCAAACTGACCATGTGCAGTGGAAAATACCGCCGTTTGATATTCGGCATACTGGTGTATGATTAAACCACCCGGTCCTTGAATGGAGCACCCACCTTGGTACCAACGGGATCAGGGACTTTCACCCAGGGACATCTTTGGCATCCAGTTTAAAGATCACAAATTTTTGGTGCTCTGCAAACCACGATGGAGCTATGGTTACAACGGAGTAACCATGCTATGTACGGCACAAGCAAACAGTGCGAAATGCAACCATGCGTACAAACGTGGGATGACATGCCCGTGCAAGTCTTCAAAGAGCACCATAAAACTATAGGGTCTCAAATACTATGTCACCGTCAACTGGTAATGAACTGCACGACAATCACGGCCGCTATGGCCGGTTGATACAAGACAACCAGATGATCCAAGCGTTCATGATGCATAAGTCAAGCATACAGTATGAGTGCTAACAAGTAGTCAATCTACCACGATGGCAATAAAACAATCTAGTCCAACCTATTTGAGATATAATTAGGATGAGGGGACAGATATGAATGATCGAGTCATAATGCGGGATGTCACTAGCTAGGGAATCTCGCACCAAGGGCTACAAGGTATGCTAAGCTATTCCTACCATACAGTGTAAGTCACGATGATAGACTCCTGTCCTCGAATTGTCCCATACCTATTGGAGAGGTTTGCGATAGAGAGCACGTGAATTACATTTGCGCGACTACATCTTGAATGCTTTATGAATGCGTTTATGCCCTAGTGGTCCCCAACTAACAATGCTGATTCAGGATGCATACTCATTACACATGCATGGTGGTCGTTGAAGCATATAGTATATAGATCGCATAAGAGTATTCCAAATAACACTGCGTGTCGCAACAGACATACTAAAAACAGCATAAAAAGATAGTTCACTTATAATACAAGCAAACATAAAGAGATAGGACTCTAAATGGATGGTATACAACAACACAGATGGTCCAACAACTGAACGGTGTGGTTTATCCTTCAACATTCAGATAACTCAAATGGAAAGAAAAAGATTGAATACACTACCGACACATCAAAGGTAGAACCTACTTGAGCGGCAAGAGTAGAATACCTAAAATCATGCCGAGACCCATAATCCTTTACTACAGTTGAGATAAACACAATAATGGTCCGTAAAAGGAATGTCATAAAACGGGTTACAAGATAGGCAGGTCATGACAGAGAATCGTAAATGGTAGGGTAATCTAAGATAGATGGTCAATACGATGAGGTCCAAAAAGGGACGACAGCTCGAACCTCATACTGTAAGATAGGCTCCATATAATGGATCGCCTAAATGACATACTAACGTCGAGGATGAGCCCCACACTCGTCCTAAAGGTAAACAGACGGTGTGGATGGGATATACATGATATGGTGGTCTTTAATAGTTGGGTACAAGGGTAGAAGGGGTGAGTCATATGAGTATACAACAAGCTGAGTTACCAGGATCAATCAACATGGTGAGTCAATAAGGCAGGTTGACAAGGCGGGTCAACATGGTGAGTTAACAAGCTGATTTAACAAGACGGTTCAACAGGGTGAGGTAAGAAGGTAGCCCTATGACTTGGTTCAAGCGAACTTTAGGAATTCCCATGCATCCAAATCTATATGACCTTTCAACAAGCGTTTACACAACTAATCATCAAGGTGGATCCACGGGATGGACAACGCGGTCATTCGAACACGTACACTAAGGTGGTCCCAAGGCCATCCTTTACATAACATGCTAGGGTCCATTCATTTGGATGGTTTGGATCAAGTACAAAATTAAGGCGGTCCTAATCAATGGGCAACATACATATCGTACCGTAGTGGCCAATGGCTGACGTGGATAGAACACATGCATAACAAGGTGGACCCGTGGTTGGGGATAACCGCACAAAGGAGTTGGGAAGCCACATATATCAATGGGCCCCAACAATTTGGGATCAACCCGATATTTGTGCTTTCCCACTAATCAGGTGAGATGGCAACCAAACACCATGCTGGGGCTCGCACACCACACGTGTGGAACCCCACCCATGGCTGGGTGACTTATGAACAGGAAGAATAGCAAATAAACATAACAGATGGGTCATGTAAAGTTTCTAATGGTAGGTGTTCAACCACCCTTATTTTCAACCTGTGGCCCACCCAAAACTGGGCCCCACGCCCCAGCCAAGTTGGACAACAATGTATACAACACATCTATCAAGGTGGGAGCCCAAGATGGGCCCCATGGCCTTTGGTTGGATGGAAAAATAAACAACATAGTAGCCTTAAGAGGAGTTTCAATGGTGGGCATCAATGGCCACTGTTTCCTACGGTGTGGTCCACTTGAGGTTTGTATTTACCTCATTCTGCTGGCCCACGACCCTAAAATAATATGGAAAAATAGATGGTCGGCATAGATAAAACAGATGCATCGTGGTGGGACCCACAGGGTAGGCCACCTGCTGGGCAGTGTGCCAAAGCACGCTGCTTGGAGCATGGCACCCAAATGGGCCCCAAGAGTTTTGAATCAAACTGATATTTTTTTTTCTCCTTCATCCATATCCATGTGATCTTATGAACAGGTTAAATGACAAATAAACATCACTGTAGGGCTGGGAAGGTTTGAATGGTGGAGGTCATTATTCCCACTGTTTCCCGTGGCATGGTCCACTTGACATTTGGATTTGCTTAAATTTCGGGCTCAGCCACTAAAATGAGCTGGAACAACATATGGACGTAATAGATAAGGCACATACATTCTAGGTGGGCCCAAGTGAGTTTTCGATCAAGCTGATATTTTGTTTTCCCTCTTCCACACGTGTGTGGAATTATGAACAGGTTGGATCTCAAATAAACATCATGGTGGGCCGTAGGAAGGTCCAACGGCCTTGTCACTGTCCTCACTGTTTTCTGTGGTGAGGCCCCCTTGAGACTTGGATATGTCTCATTCTTGAGATCATGCCCTAAAATGATCTCCCTCAATGGATGGACGGTGTAGATATAACATGTACAACACGATGGGGCCCATTGAAGTTGGTGACATCACGACAGTAGGGAGATAGCTACTCAACGTGTCCGCTATCTACTCCCAGCTTCAGAGACGCTGGGAGTCGGATTATTTTTATTTATATATTTTTTTTCTTAGTTTTTATGTGGTTTTCATCTGGTGGGGCCCACATAAGGGTGATCCACTCCGACTATCAAGTTCCCCAGCTCGTGGGGGACCTAATGAGCCCTATATTGGGTGGTTGAATTGGTGTACAAACATCAATGTGGGCCGAGGAAGTTTCGACAGTGGACATCATTTACTCCACTGTTTCATGTGGTTCGGTTCGCTTAAGATTGGGATCTGTCTCATGTTTGGGCCCTGGTCCCTAAAAGATCTGGTAAAACAGATGGACGGTGTGGATTACACACAAACATGAAGGTGGGTCCCACGAGTGGGCGCCCATTCACAGCGTCCAGGTGACGCTGGACCGTTCCAGCGTTCTGAAGCTGTGAACGTCCAGCGTCCGGACGTTGGTTTCTTCTCTTTTTTTTGTTTCTTTTTTTTGTTTATATCAAGTGGGGCCCACATGGGTATGATCCAATCCGTCTATTAGGTCCCGCAGCTTGTAGGGAACCCTGAGAGTCTAATATTGGACAGGCGATATAGCCTACAAACATCACGGTGGGCCCAGGAAGCTTCGACAGTGGGGCTTCATTATCTCCACTGTTTCATGGTGTGGTCCACCTGAGATCTGCATTTGCTTCATTTTTTGGTGTCCAGCCCTAAAATGGGCTGGAGAAACAGATGGGCGGCGTGGATCAAATACATGCATCAAGGTGGGTCCCACGTGTGGGGACCCACGGTCAACTCCCAAAGGGGCTTTCAGCCAGGCGCTGCTGGGCAGCAGCGTCCTCTGGACGCTATCTGTCTAGCGGCCATCTTACATATATATTTTTTTTGTCTTGACTAGTGGGGTCCACACGTGCAGGATCCATTCCATCCATCAACTGGGCCATCTCATGGTGGGTCCACATGGTGGATAGCGTGGATGAACTACATACATCATGGTGGGCCGTTGACCACACTAATTATGCCATAAAATGGGTCCCCAAGTGGGATCCACACCATCAAAAGGTGGGACCCATTAGAGTCCTAGATTCTACACAAAACCTAAGAGGAACATGGATGCACTCACAATGATGGTTGGACGGTCGGATGGGGTTGGATTGCTGATCAGACGGTCCGGATGATGGTTGGGGTCCTCCAAGCTTGGATCTCCTCCTTCAATCTCTCTCTCTCTCTCTCTCTCTCTCTCTCTCTCTCTCTCTCTCTCTCTCTCTCCTTTCTCTCTTTCTCTTTCTCTCTCCTTTCGTGCAAATGGGAATGAGAAGACCCACCCCCCCTACGTATGGATATTGTATCGGTAGAGAGGGGGGTGCATGAGGTGATGATGATGATGATGGGGCAGGGCATGGGAGGTATGGGTTGTGTTGACTTTAGAGGTGAGAGAGTGATGGGGTGGGTATGGTGCGTGTAGACTAAGGTGATGAGAGGGGTATGGTGATTGATTTGACATATTCTTGGGATTTGTGCAAGTGGGGCGCACGCCATGCATATGTAGCGTGACCCACCTTGATTGCGCACAAGTACGCATCTTTCAAACTAAGCATTGAAACGGAGCATGCCGCGCGGCGTTGGAGTCGAGGCGCCCGCGCGGTCGCAAGGGTACAAGTCTTAGGTCGTTGCGGTACTAAATCAAGATCTTGATAAGACATCGTCGATCTGGTCAGTCCAGGATGTACCGACATCGAAAACTAAATGTATGTTCGGTTAATCAGGGTACGGGTCTTACAACTCTCCCCTCCTTATAAAAATTTCATCCTCGAAATTCACAACCAAACGAAGTCAAAGCAAACCACACATATATATAGATAGAAACTAAAAAAGCATACGAAAATCAATGAAAGTTCACAAACATCGCTAAGTCCACATATCATGCATACACCTCTTGATGGTGTCAATCTTCTCTGGTGTCTGCCGTAAAATGTCGGGGTCGAGGGAACAATGCTCTAGTACTGCTACTGACGGGATGGGCAGTCCCTAATTCGGTGCCCAATCTCGCCACACTCGAAACAAGTGCCCTTGAATGGCCTTTGGCGGTCTGGTGCTCCTGGTGTCGTAGGCGGCTTCTGCGGATGAACCTTCCTTTGACGCCTAGCTCTTCGAGGACCTACGATCGGAGGGATTGGTGCTATCGGTGCTCTACGCCATGGTTGCTGCTTAGGTGCTCTCAGCCGCTGAGGGCATTCCTTTCTTCAATGGCCTACTTCACCGCATTTGAAACAGCGGCCTGAGATCCGCGATGGGGTCTTCTCTGAAAACTGCATCGTCTGGGAGCTGCTGGGGGAGAACTTCATCTTCTTGCTATCCCTTAAGGGTTCTTTCTGTTGCTCGAACAAAGCGGTCATCAACCGGAGCATCCCCTTGAATTGCTCTGTGCTTACTAGGGTGACAGGTGCTAACTCTGGCTGGGACGTACTATTTTCAACTTCAGCTACTGGTGTCATGTCCATCTTTAAAAAGAAGGGACAAGAAACCCTTAGCCTCAGAAAACTGCAAACATACTACGATTAAAGAACTATACCATTTGGAATTCTAGTGATCCTAAGTTCGCAAATATCAACAAGTGAGGGGTGATCTAATCCTAAAACACTAAGTAGAAACATTGTGTTGTTCACAGGTAGCTCCCAAGTCATGCTCTGATACCAACTTCTGTCACACTGTTGAGCTCTCAATTGTGCATATTCTAGCCCCAATTCATCACTCATTATGTAAGGTTTTCATGATTTAAAGACTAATTTAATACATGTGTTGTGATTGCAGGAATGAGAGTGGACTTCACCTAATAGGAGACCAAAAAAGATCCCTTTAAGAGCCTTGGATGAAGACCCAAGATGGGCCGAAGGAAGAAGGAAGCAAAGAGAGAAGAAAAGAAGAAGGAAATGAAGAAGCAATGGCCAAGACCGGTCGTTCGACCGGTCGGCCAAGGGAGCCAGACCGGTCAAGACCGGTCGGCCAACCCCTTGCATACGCTGGACGCAGGACCAAGACAAACCGACCAGTCAAGACTGGTCGGCCAATAGATTTGATGGCCCCTGGAGTACGCTGGACTGATGAGTAGGCAAGTCCGACCGGTTGTGATTGGTCTGCCAATCACTCAGACCGGTCGTCCGACCGGTCGGCCATGTGTTTAAAACAGAAACTTCTGTTTTTGGCGCCGAATTTCTCTACGCACTGCGTAAGTTTACGCAAATTTGAGAAGATTCCGATGTTGTGGAGCCTCCCCACTATAAAAGGACACCTAGGGATAGTTCCTAGGGTATCTTAGAAGGGTTTGAGCAAGGTGGGAGGTGGCGGAAGTGGATTTCGGAGTTCCACAACTCCTAGTTTGTTTCTCGTTTTTATGCTTTTCTTAGTTGTTTCATGTTTCCTTGGATCATGAACGGCTAAACCTCTTAGCTAGGGCTAAGAGGTGAAGCTTGTAGTGAATCTAAGATGTTTTCAATTCGTTTAAGTTGGTTTTAAAGTTGGATTTCATGTTTATGAACAATGGTTTGAAGTTAATACAAGTTCCAAGTAGTTTTTCTTAGTCTTATGATGACTCATGGATGTTTAGGAGAATTGCTTGAGTTCTTAATGGTTGTGTGCTAGTCTAGACCTGTATGATCCTAGGAATTGGAGTACGCTCTAGTACTATGATCTTCATGTGGGAACTTCCTACCAAAGTTCTACGTTTTCTGAAAATCTGTGGTATGTGGGACTGTGCATGTGACTTGAATCAAGTTCAAATCATGATCTAGTTTTGTCTTGTGATAGGATTTAATGATGGTTATGATTGTGAACTTAGTCTATTGGAATTGGGACTGACCTATGCAATTGAGTATGCTCGTTCGAGCTTACATTGAAGTGAATCATGTACATTGGTTTTACATATGGCAGATCGTTGGTTTAACTGCTTTATCATCCGACTAGATAGATCCTAATTTCGATTCTAGTTGAGAAAGTGAGAAACCACAGCGAATTGAGCATCAAGGATTACTACAAGTGGATCCTTGAATCCCTAGTGCCATTTTATAATTGTTTACTTCAGTTTAGTTCAACATTGCTACTTACATCAATCTACTACAAATCTGGTTGTTAGCTTCTCAATAGAAACTATTAGATGTGTTTGTGAATTCTTCCAGCCTTAACTTCAGCGACTGGTGTCTGAAATTGCGGTTTTACCGCTAGCGAGATAAGCTTAAAGGTATGCTTATGTCCTAGAGGGGGGGGGGGGGGGGGGGGGGGGGGGGGGGGGGTGAATAAGACTTTTTAATTTTTCTTGCAAATTCAAAAGCTCAATTGCATTTATACCATAGTTTACCAATTAAGTGCATGTAAATGATAGCAATTGATCACCCAATATCTAACTCGATTGACAACTTTACTAAGAGAAGTATTTCATCAAACAGTTTATATGCATTCTTGTATTAATCATTCAAGGATAGCATATGAGCATTTTGCCAAACATAAGATGGGCATACCGTTAAACACTTATAAGATTGATCAACAAGGAACAAAATAGACAAAATGCACTCACCACATTGCACACGATGTAGAGTGGTTCGGTTTCCCTACTCCACTCCCGGTTCACAATCTCAACCTATGAGACCACCAAATTTCACTATAGTCGTGGTTTTAAATCAGGTTAACCATCAACCTTAACATCCTTTGATCTAGGACCGCGTTTACCATCTGCCGATGGCCCAATCCAGGGACTTGACGAGTTTGGATCTCAAACTCTCACCTATCCTAATCCAAGGACGGTCACGTACACTCCCGCCGGAGTTTTCCAATCCAGGGAATAGAGATTCAATAAATGGACTCTCAAATACTAGACATACCTAGACGATTGAGCCCCGATTCAGCGCCGTTGATGAGTAGCTTCAGCTTCCACGAATGCCTTAGCTCCTCTCCAAGCTCCCATGATCAGCTACCAATGCATATGATGTTCCTAGACTAGTGCCGGGTAGGTGAGAGGAGTTGTTGGGGTTCCTTCTGCCTATTCAATACAATGGTGATGATAGGAACTACCAACATGATTATTCAATGGCTATTGATGACCAAGAGATTCAACAAGATGGGTTAGGTCAGCCATGAATACCTTGCTTGAGTTCATTCTTCAAACCGAGCTTTGAATGCTCATTGAAGTGCCATGAATCACTTGGATTGAATGATGAACTCTAAGCAATGATGAGCAAAAGAATGATAGATGATGTTCTTAATTGCCCCCTTCAATGCTCTCAATGGGTGTGCAAAGAATACCATTAAAGCCCTCAAGATATGCCTTTATAGACTCCAAGAATTGGGCTTCAACGGATATAAAACGGCTAGTTGTCGATTGATCTATCAAAGCACCGATTGATCGCAAGAAGTAATTTTCCAGAAAAAATGCTTGCTGAACAGAAATGGCCTTGATCGATTAATCGCCGGACCCGGTCTATTGATCGCCCAGGCTGATCGATTGATCGACCGGTCAGCCGATCAATCGCAAATGCGATTTTAGCATATATGCTTGCTGTACAGATATTGTTCTGCTGGCCGACCGGTCAAGACCGGTCGGCTGTCCAGTTGTTTTCCTAACAGCAGGGTTGCCGTCTTCTTTTGATATACCTGGCCGACCGGTCAAGACCGGTCGGCTTCCCAACTGCATTCATCACAGCAAGTTGTCTTGAGTTTATGAGCCTGGCTGACCGGTCAAGACCGGTCAGCTGTCTAGACAGATTATTACAGCAAGCTTGCTGGAGGTTTCTTTGAAGTTCTGGCCGACCGGTCAAGACCAGTCTGCTATCTGGATATTCTTGTCATAGCAAACTAGCTGGACCAAGTCCTTCAAAACAGCAGAGGTTCACTTTCAAGTTATGAAGTGAATTTGGTGCATGAAGTCCAGTGTTTGGACATATGTTCAATTACGATTCGCACCAGCCATGGACCACAAGTCTGATCAACTTGTGCAAGGGTCGAGAGAGAATGGGATAAGATAGGTGAATCATTACGCCATTCTTTGATGTTTTGGGTATCCTATGGTCGATCTATATGCAACTTACCTGAGATCTTATTTCAGCTTGAGCTTGAGCAATGGATGAAGCATAGTCTTCAAGTCTTTGATATTCAAATCTTCGACTGGGGCTCACATGACAAGACACGACCAACCAACACGACAATTGACAAAATAAAGTGTACTAACAATCTCCCCCTTTGTCAATTGCGTGACAAAACATCTAACCTAAGCAAATCATGACTTCCTTATCATGATTGACCCTTAAACATAAAGAAATATACACCCAATTACATGTCTATACAGATATACACAATGATCTTTACAAAAGGACATCTACAGACTCGATTTTCTTCAAAATCTCCCCCTCAATGCTTGCACCTACAAAGTCCTGCAAAAAGATATAATCTGACCTTCTAGGTGGGATGATTCTCCCCCTTTTTGTTAGTAATTGACAAGGGTTAGCCAGCAAAATGATATGCCTAAGAAGCTGCAAGGCTAGCGCCGAAAATATGTCAATCACATAAGACAGGGAAGAGATATAGAAATTTAAACCCTGAGGAGATTTAAAGAACAAATCATGCCAGATATACAAGTAATCATGAAAGCATAGAGGGCTTATAGCCCAATCAACCAACCATCCCTCCAGATGTATATCTAGACAAACACAGAACACAAAGCATGAGCTAAAAAGGGCAAATATGCCCAAACCATCCAACCTCCCTCAGATATGCAATAAGAATCAAAAGCTCATAAAAATGATATAACTATAAAGAACAGAAATAGCATCCATACATATACCAAAATGGGCAAGCAACCCAATGACTGAATCAGCTTATTGATTCAAGAATCATTAACAAGGATAGCTATGTTTCATAGGGTCGTGCCAACATACAGTAGTTTAAGCAATGGAAAGCCTATGTTAATATGACCTAAATGATATACCAAGAATGCTTAGGAGAAAATGCAGATCATATAACAATTAACTAATATGACAAACAAACATATAGTAATAGAAGCAACCATATATATGAAACTGCAGGTTAATGGATATCCAAAATGGGGCATGTAGCCCAAACATGTCTAAAAACAAAAAGGTAGGGGTGACTAGCCCATCAAGTAAGCACTGAATCGACACCAGGCAGCTGTAGCATCGAATCATCCTGAATGATATGCCAAAATAAAGCAGGGGATAGTCAAAAGATCAACACTCGGTCACTTAGAAAGAAGCTCTCTAACCGAGGTGGCCATCATAGACTCCAAAAGTCAGAACACTCTAGCTCCATTAACGAGCTGGTCTGGCGGTGTCGTCTCTCCTGCAGGATAGGCGAGATGCAATATCATGAACGGTACGCTGAAGAGAGCTGAACATCTGCTCTAACACAGACTGACGTCCCATAATCTGGGCCTGGCTAGCAGCAAGTCGAGACTGCTGCTCAAGAATCTGATGTAACAAGTCTGTCTACGGCCGACTGGGAGTCTGGGATCCGCTCGGGTGATCTGACGAAGTCATAGACCTACGACGAGAAAATGCTCGAATCGGAGTCTGAAATCGACGTGGATGATGTCGCGGATCTATCTCAGGCTCTGTCTGCTGAGAAGGACCAGGGGCTGTAGATGAACCTGGAGCAATAGAAGGTCCTGAAGTAGGAGCAGAAGCAGGAGCACGAGCTGGAGGTGGTCCTGGAGGTGGAGCCTGTTGCAGTAGTCTCATCCTTTTAATGGTGTTGTAGTCAAATATAGTCTAGCGAGAAGTGAGGGATCGCGGGCACATAGTGAATGCGACCAGTCAGGCTCGTGCTCGAGATAAGGAGTCGCATATCCTGAATTCGACCAGTCAGGCTCGTGCTCGAGATAAGGGGTCGCATATCCTGAATGCGAGCAGCCAGGCTCGTACTCGACGAAAGGGGTCGCATATCTGGAATGCGAGCATCCAAGCTCGTGCTCGACGAAAGGGGTCGCATATGCAAAATGCGACCAGAGTATTCTTCATTCAAGCAGCTCCCGATATCTGATTGATCATGGTTTTTAGCATAGATGGCCTTCGTCTCATAGTACCAGCAGCCCGTATAGGCCGGTTTCGGTTTATATCTGTTCTTAGTTCCGAATATCCGGAGACGTAATCGGCTAGACGTCTAGAATGTTTTGACTACATCTTTCTTCAAGGATTATCGAGATACGATTCTTATCCCATGAAAATAGGGATAATCTTAACGGCTTGCGTAGCGGACTGGATCATTGAGATCTGTATAAATAGATGATTCTATTGACGATAAAGGTACACAATATTCAATCCCTCGCCTCAGTTGCTTGGCTATTCCCCTTCTTGCCTTATCTAACTTAAGCATCGGAGGGCTAATGGCTGGACGCCGGCCACCCTTAGTTGCTTTCTGTCTTCTTTCAGGTCAGCCTGTTACAAAATCTGACGTTAACAAATGGTGGTGAGGTTTATGATCCCAGGCATCACAGGAGCAGAGTGTGAGGGTGGAAAACTACATCTTGAAGCGAGACGATAGACAAGATGCCCAAATGGAAGAGCCTTCGTTTTTCCGCTCCCAACTGCTATAGCAAGTTGTCGTGTGATCAGAGTAGGCAAACACAGCTTGTGACCTTGACTGACATGATATATGATTTCAACCATTTGAGCCTTTAGATCATAATGATTGCTCTTCCTGGGATAAAGGTTGGTGACAAAGATCTGATGAAGCACTCGATAGGCATGTGCCATGTATTTAGTTTGAAGTGCGTTCCCCTTATACCACTCAACATTATGACCGTGGCATAGAGCCTCAGTCCAAATGACTCGCTCTTCTTCAGGAGTTTTATCTGTCTCTGGAATCCGGTAGTCTGACATTTCTATACCAAGAACACGAGCAATCACTGCAGCTGTGATGCGAATCCGCCTATCACTGTAAGTCACATAGAAGCTTGGCGGATATTCCACTGGATCCGAACAATGAGCGAAGAATGATCGCACCAATTCCTCATGGATAGGCCCAGCAAGTTCCAGCACCTTTTTCCAGCCAATATTGGTCAACATTTCAGAAATGCCATAGTCTCGGAGGCTGTGAACATCCACGTTTCTCTCACATATCACAGAACGACCAGTAAATCTCACCACATTCTGAGCCCTGGTTACTACTTCAGGTTCTAATGGAGATCCCGAGGACTCAGAGGTTGAGGATATGTCGTCTAGAGAGAGAGGGGCACGATATTGAGCTTGGGAGCACCCCCCACGCACTATCGTCCTCTTGGAGCGAGAAGGCTGAGATGGTCCTTCGTCCATGGGGGCTTTGCCTTTCTTTCCCCTTTGAGAGGAAACATTTCTAGGAGGCATTTGAGTCTGAGAGAGTGCAATGTGATCACCAATAATGAGGCTCAAGATGCTCAAGAGAGTGAAAATCAATTCTAAGAAACTCTAGACCAATGCCAAGATAAACAATGAGCACATACCTGAAGAAATCTACCAATCTGAAGAATGGAATGTAATGGAGACGCCTTTGAACTCACCGATTGAAGATTGGAAGAGAGAAAATGGGGCTTTGATGCCTGTAGGAGAGCTAGAGGAACGGGCGATTGAAAAGAAAGAAGGAGAGTGGAAAACCGATTGCAGCAAATAGACAAATCGTGCGGCTAATATAAAGTTGCTGGGCGTTTATGCGCACCTCCAATTGATCGCTCAGCCCCTTGCGATTGATCGGATGGTCCTTCTTTTGGGCATATTCAGTCACTGGCCCATTTTACCCAATGACGATTGATCGCCCAGTCCGGGCGATTGATCGCTTATGACAATTTCTGCATAGATCAATCTCTGATTTGATCGTACCCCCAATTGATGGAGATATGGTCTTGCTACATTTTACCGATTGATCGTTCAGGATGGGCGATTGATCATTTAGAATGAGCGATTGATCGGTAGTGCTCCTTGTTGGGCAGATCAGTCTCTGGACCATTTTGCGCATTGCAGATTGATCGCCCAGGCTGGGTGATTGATCGGTGGTGCTTATTTCTGCATAGTTCAACCTCAGGTTAAGTCCAGATTCTAGCAATGACATACGGACCTCATGGGCTATAATATTTTTTGGCATTCATGACCCATCCTTGCTACAAATCAGATTAGAATGACTAATTACAGTAAATTTTTTTCTTAGATAAAAGGTAAAGAGCCAAAATATTTTGCCTATATAGGCAACAATGAGCCACCCTGACTCAGTTTCCCTAGCAGATGAAATTATTGGTTTGGCCAAATGATTTTACGAAATATTGATGCAAAAAATGAACGAATTTTAAGCAATCTGTGATGATGGATCTTATATCCAGATATACCTATTATGCTCATAAATGATGAGGCTAAGAACCACAGATTTTACTATAAGATGACAAACCACATTTATCTGAAAGCTAATTACCTGCAAAACAGATAATTTGTTAGCCAATCTCCAATGCACAGCCACCAATGAATTTCCAAGATATTACAGATTGATCAAGTTCATCGGGCTGGTATAAGGCTATAAGATTACTTGCCCTTCATGACCCTCTTGGCAATAATCTCTGTCTTCATAATTGGAGTATGTTTCTTTAATACTCAAGGTGTTATGGTCAAATGCTTTCTCCCAAATATATAGATGTAGGGAGAGAAGGGTGATGAAGATTGTCAAGGTTTGCATGATTTCTCGCTCTTTATCACCATGGGATTTAGAATCTAGTTATCCCATTTTTCTACCAAATCACTCCCAATATGTTATAATAGAGCATGAGGAGGAAGCATGACCATAACCATCTAAATGTGACAAAGATGTTTAATTGAAGGATTTTCATATATTTACACATCCCACAATAAATTCATCAAACCACATCATCTCAGACATAACGATAAACAAATAATAGCATATGAGATGGATAACTAAAGAACTCAAGATTAGTTATGCTAATTATGCATACACGGATAAGTTCGATAGATAGACAATGTTTAAAGAGGCTAGATTTCCTCAAGTTTACTTATAAAGCACAATTAACAGAATTTTCTCGGCAAGATTAAACAATTAAGCTTTAATGATATTCAATCAATTCAAGATACACAAACTTAGCCAAGAATGTCACATACTACAAATGAAGCATGCAACATATATATGGTCACAAATGAATTTTAACTATTGAGCAAACTTGACCATAATAGGGATTAGCAAAGCACACAATCAATCCAAGCTAATCCAAAAGCAATTAGTTCAACTCAAAATGATCTGAGCATGATACACAAGAGTTAGACTAATCAAAAGAGAATGAGGCTTAGTTCTCAAATTTACCAATATGTACATATAGCTAACTACCTGACTAGCACACAAGGCTACCCGTGGATTTCCTAAAATCCAAAAGTCTAAAGATGTCAACTAGCTGTCCCATCTTGGTTGGCGCATAATATTGGTTTTGGGTATATGAATTGCCAATATGATTCCCAAAAACCCTTTGTTGTTTGCCCTTAACCATATTCTGAATTTTCTGGTTCAAATGGGCAACCTGCTTTTAGAAGGGGATGAAACTTTCATTTTCTTGCCAACCTTGCGAGATTTTTCCTTATTCTCAACTTTGGTTGAGTTCTTCACAATTTTTGGAGCCTTCCCATGTTGGCTCTTCTTTTCTTGAGTCACTTTTTCAGTCACAGTTGATTTAACTATTTGAGGTCGGACTGAGGTGCATGGCGGTCGTTTTGCAATTGGGCATTTAAATTTAAAGTGTCCCGCCTCTCCACAAAAGTGGCATGAGAGAGCCGACTTGGGTTTGCTCTCAAGTGAAGAAGACTCAACCTCCACAAATACCAGAGAAGGGATTTTCTTGACATATTTGTAACCCCATTTTTCCCCCAAATCTTTACCCATAATACAAGATTTACTTATTTGCGCATTTTGGATTTCTTGGTCCTTGTTCTCATTGGTGTAGGTCTTAAGTTGGTTGATCTCAAGTTTTAGAGCTTGATTTTCATATTTAACTGTTTTAGGTTCAAGCTCAAACTCTTCAATTCTTTTTACTGCCTCTCTCAATTCATTTTGAACATTTTCCTTTTCTTTAGTTAGAGAGACATGGTCAATTTTCAACTTTTGCTTTTCAATCTTTTCTTTATTGAGCTCTTTCATAACTTTTAAAATTTCACAATAGGGCTCATTATAGACATCTTGTAATTGGTCATCCTCATCATTATCTTCTCTTCACTACTAGAGGATGTCTCATCATTGCTCATATTCTTACATAAATTGATACTTACAACTCTTTCAGTAGAAGGGATGGGCATGGATGAATCATTTGTGCAAGAATATTCATAAATAGATTCCAACTTCTCCTAAGCTTACTTAGCGGATTCGCAAGTAGATATTCTATTTTGTTCCTCTTGGGAGAGGGAACAACGGATTACATCAAGGGCGTTAATATTGCTCATAGAATTGGCCCTTTCTTCTTTACTCCATTTTGATTCATCTTTTGGAGTGGAAGTGGTCGTACCCTCACTTTTAGTTTAAATAATAGGGACCGACCAACCTTTCTCAATTATGTCACATATAGTTGGATCTAGTGACATTAAAAATATGCTCATTCTAGCCTTTCAATATGTATAATCGGATCCATCAAAGTGTGGAGGACTAGAAATCAAACTTGCCTCGGAGTTGGACATATTTACAAGCTCACTTAGGATCTACCTCTAGGCAATTAAGCCCTTAAAGAGGAACCCGCACTGATACCAATTGAAATTGTGGTTTTACTGCTAGTGAGATAAGCTTGAAGGTATGCTTATGTCCTAGGGGGGGGGGGGGGGGGGGGTGAATAGGACTTTTTAATTTTTCTTGCAAATTCAAAAGCTCAATTACATTTATACCATAATTTACCAATTAAGTGCATGTAAATGATAGCAATTGATCACCCAAGATCTAACTCGATTGACAACTTTACTAAGAGAAGTATTTCATCAAACAGTTTATATGCATTCTTGTATTAATCATTCAGGGATGGCATATGAGCATTTTGCCAAACATAAGATGGGCATACAGTTAAACACTTATAAGATTGATCAACAATTAACAAAATAGACAAAATGCATTCACCACATTGCACACGATGTATAGTGGTTCGGTTTCCCTACTCCACTCCCGGTTCACGATCTCAACCTATGAGACCACCAGATTTCACTATAGTCGTGGTTTTAAATCAGGTTAACCATCAACCTTAACACCCTTTGATGTAGGACCGCGTTTACCATCCGCCGATGGCCCAATCCAAGGACTTGATGAGTTTGGATCTCAAACTCTCACCTATCCTAATCCAAGGACGGTCACGTACACTCCAGCCAGAGTTTCCCAATCCAGGGAATAGTGATTCAATAAATGGACTCTCAAATACTAGACATAACTAGACGATTGAGCCCCGATTCAACGCCGTTGATGAGTAGCTTCAGCTTCCACGAATGCCTTAGCTCCTCTCCAAGCTCTCACGATCAGCTACCAATGCATATGATGTTCCTAGACTAGTGCCGGGTAGGTGAGAGGAGTTGTTGGGGTTCCTTTTTCCTATTCAATACAATGGTGATGATAGGAACTACCAACATGAGTATTCAATGGCTATTGATGACCAAGAGATTTAACAAGATGGGTTAGGTCAGCCATGAATACCTTGCTTGAGTTCATTCTTCAAATCGAGCTTTGAATGCTCATTGAAGTTCCATGAATCACCTGGATTGAATGATGAACTCTAAGCAATGATGAGCAAAAGAAGGATAGATGATGTTCTTAATTGCCCCCTTCAATGCTCTCAATGGGTGTGCAAAGAATACCATTAAAGCCCTCAAGATATGCCTTTATAGACTCCAAGAATTGGGCTTCAACGGATATAAAACGGCTAGTTGTCGATTGATCTATCAAAGCACCGATTGATCGCAAGAAGTAATTTTCCAGAAAAAATGCTTGCTGAACAGAAATGGCCTTGATCAATTGATCACCCGACCCGGTCAATTGACTGCCCAGGCTGATCGATTGATCGACCGGCCAGCCGATCAATCGCAAATGCGATTTTTCCAGATATGCTTGCTGTACAGATATTGTTCTGCTGGCCGACCGATCAAGACCGGTCGGCTGTCCAGTTGTTTTCCTAACAGCAGGGTTGTTGTCTTCTTTTGATATACCTGGCCGACCGGTCTAGACCGGTCGGCTTCCCAGCTGCATTCATCACAGCAAGTTGTCTTGAGTTTATGAGCCTGGCCGACCAGTCAAGACCGGTCAGCTGTTTAGACAGATTATTACAGCAAGCTTGCTGGAGGTTTCTTTGAAGTTCTGGCCGACCGGTCAAGACCGGTCCGCTATCTGGATATTCTTGTCACAGCAAACTAGCTGGACCAAGTCCTTCAAAACAGCAGTGGTTTACTTTCAAGTTATGAAGTGATTTGGTGCATGAAGTCCAGTGTTTGGACATATGTTCAATTACGATTCGCACCAGCCATGGACCACAAGTCTGATCAACTTGTGCAAGGGTCAAGAGAGAATGGGATAAGATAGGTGAGTCATTACGCCATTCTTTGATGTTTTGGGTATCCTATGGTCGATCTATATGCAACTTACCTGAGATCTTGTTTCAACTTGAGCTTGAGCAATGGAAGAAGCATAGTCTTCAAGTCTTTGATCTTCAAATCTTCGACCGGGGCTCACATGACAAGGCACGACCAACCAACACGACAATTGACAAAATAAAGTGTACTAACAATGTCGTGTCCATCTTTAAAAAAGAAGGGACAAGAAACCGTTAGCCTTAGAAAACTACAAACTTACAATGATTAAAGAACTATACCATTGGGAATTCTAGTGATTCTAAGTTCACAAATATCAATAAGTGAGGGGTGATCTAATCCTAAAACACTAAGTAGAAACATTGTGTTGTTCACAGGTAGCTCCCAATTCATGCTCTGATACCAACTTCTGTCACGCCCCAAATTCGGTTCTCGACGTCCATTCGCTGTAACTCGAATTCAGAGGTGGCAGCCTCCGTAGTACCCTGATTTCGGATCCTAACCCCACATGCCAGGTTCCGATCCTGGGATACCACAAGGAGGATTTTAGGGTCTGAATTTTTTTTTTAAACATGAGCATCACCATATGAGTACCATCAAACACAAACACAATATTTCCACTAAGTCATTTCGTTTACATACAGTACTGAAAGGTAAATACACAATTCATAAATATAAAAAACTGTGCACAATCCGGCACCTCCTGCTACTGCACTCCCAACTCCAACTCAACGTTGCTGATACACTCTGGTATAACCTACATCATAACAAACGCGCATAAGCTTCGAACGAACTTTTGTGAGTGCGTGTGTGCGTGCGCAATGCGTATGACAAGCATGATAAATATCAGAGTAAGCAGTAAAGCATGATGAGAAATTTAAATCAAAACTTAGCCTAATTAGGCTACACGATCAAGTGATGTGAATAACCAGTCTACCACGGCTATGCAAGCATGCAATACATATAACTAGCCTACCATGGCGATATAAGCGTGCAATACAGGTAACCAGCCTACCAAGGCTATATACTCATACTATGCAATGGCCTACAGGGCCTAATGTCACATAAAATGATCCAATGCATGTATGCAAATCACCACCTCTCAGTACAGTGGTCCAGATACGAACAGTCATAACGCGATCACCTAAGCAATGGAGGACTCGGAACTGGTAGCTCGCCCAGGCTTACAGCCCCGCCCACATCACACCCGCCCACGTCAGGACCGTCCAATACCATACAGTGATACCAATACCATCTCCGAAGCGAAACATCACCGGGGTCTCACTGACCTCACTACTCACCAGTAGAATGTTAAAGCCTATCTGGTGCAATAACGGACCTACTCACAGCTGGTCAAACTCAACCCACTTTACCAACACTCTTCCGGCAGGTTAGGTCAGACCTCCTTCCAAACTGACCACGTGCAGTGGAAAACACTTCCGTTTGATATTTGGCATACTGGTGTATGATTAAACCACCCAGTCCTTGAATGGAACACCCACCTTGGTACCAACGGGATCAGGGACTTTCACGCAGGGACATCTTTGGCATCCAGTTTAAAGATCACATATTTTCGGTGTTCTGTAAACCACGATGGAGCTGTGGTTGCAACGTGGTAACCATGCTATGTGCGGGACAAGCAGACGGTGTGAATGCAACTATGAATACAAACATGGGACGACATGCCCGTGCAAGTCTCCAAAGAGCACCATAAAACTATAGGGTCTCAAATACAATGTCACCGTCAACTGGTAATGAACTGCACGACAATCGCGGCCGCTATGGCCGGTTGATACAAGACAGTCAGATGAGCCAAGCATTCATGATGCATGAGTCAAGCATACAATATGAGTGCCAACAAGTAGTCAATCTACCACGATGGCAATAAAGCAATCTAGTCCAACCTATTTGAGATTGTTGAGCTCTTAGTTGTGCATATTCTAACCCCAATTCATCACTCATTATGCATGCTTTTCATGATTTAAAGACTAATCTAATGCATGGATTTGTGATTGTAGGAATGAGAGGGAGACTTCACTAATTCATAGTCTAAAGAGTCACTTTGTATGCATTGGAGATTAACATAACAAGTGACAAAAGGTGGAGGAGAGAAGAAGAAAGAAAGAGAAGAAAATATGCAAGACCTGTCTCAAGACCTGTCCCAAGACCTGACGCAAGACTTGTCCCAAGACCTGTCCGAAGACCTGTCGCCAGACAGGTCTACACAGCTAGACCGGTCGCAAGACCGGTCACTCGACCGGTCGCCAGACAGGTCGAGAGGTGTCCAGAAACACCAAACTCACTGGACTGTTTTTGAGGTTTTGAGACCGGTCGTGCGACCGGTCGTTCATGAGCTTAGACCGGTCGTGCGACCAGTCGTCAGCGTAACAGATTGCACGTAAAGCTCCGATTTTCTCTGCGCAATTGCGTAATTCCTTGCTAAATCTGGAATCTTCCGCACCAATCTATAAAAGGGACTCCTCCTCTTCATACCAAGGCATGCTAGGACGTGGGGATTGCTTGGGAGACGGATTCTACTTCAAGTTTTCTTAGTTTTCTTCCTCTTTTAGTAGTTTTTATGTTTTTGAGGTTTCTAGTTCAAGGATGTTAGAGATGAACTAAAACCTCTTAACTAGGGCTAAGAGGTGAAGCTTTTGATTCATTTTTTATGGATTGATGCAACCTAGGTTTCCTTTTATGTTTTAATTGAAGAATTTTAGTTCAATATGAGTTTGAATCAAGTACTAGTTTGGTTTTACTTTGATCTTTTGATGACTCCGGGCTCATGTGATTCTTAGTGATTCTAAGCTTGGTAGCTTACCTTCTGAGCATTGTTTATGCTTGTGTAGTTCATTGATCTATCATCGACTCCGAGCATGGTAGATCCTTTGATTGTCTTGTGTACAATGGCCCGATCTTCATCTGGGAACTCTTTCAACTAAAGTTCTTATCTTTTGTTATAATCTGGAATAGCTGTTTGTTGATTGATTTTGATTTAATTAGAGTTCTAATCATTAGTTGTAATCAAGTCTAGTGACAGGATTTGATGAAAGCTATGGTTGTGAATCTCAACTAGATTTGAAAGAGGCTTGGCCTACACAATTGAGTGTGCCCAAGGCCTGAGCATTGATGTGGGAATTGAATCAATGAATAAGCAATTGTTTTAGATAATTGTTGATTTAACCGCTCTATATTCTGATCGAATTGAGATATGAATTCGATTCCGATTTAGTTATGTGAAATCTAGTTGTGTTGATGCATTGAAACTTATCAAAAGTGGATCCTTGGTGCTCTAGTGCCTTTTTAGATCGAAATTACCTTACACATTCACTATTTAAACCCAAATTGGTATTTTCTAGCTTTAATTCTTAATAGGATCTTAATTATTAGTTATTTTAGACAAATTCTGAGAATACCCATTCATAAATCTCTGTGGGAACGATACTCGGTCTTTCCGAATTATTACTACTTCGCAACCCTACACT
Source organism: Liriodendron chinense (assembly GCA_003013855.2). Lineage (NCBI taxonomy): Eukaryota > Viridiplantae > Streptophyta > Magnoliopsida > Magnoliales > Magnoliaceae > Liriodendron > Liriodendron chinense. The sequence continues at coordinate 4,629,563 of ML058397.1, read as the reverse complement.
TGGGGAGTGAACAGAGATATGATTAAGATGATGGGACACATATGAATGATCGAGTCATAGTGCGGGATGTCGCTAGCCAGGGAATCTTGCACCAAGGGCTACAAGGTATGCTAAGCTATTCCTACCATACAGTGTAAGTCAGGATGATAGACTCCTGTCCTCGAATAGTCCCATACCTATTGGAGAGGTTTGCGATAGAGAGCACGTGAATTACATTTGCGCGACTACATCTCGAATGCGTTATGAATGCGTTTATGCCCTAGTGGTCCCCAATTAACAATGGTGATTCAGGATGCATACTCATTACACATGCATGGTGATCGTCAAAACATATAGTATATAGATCGCATAAGAGTATTCTAAATAACACTACGTGTGGCAACAGACATACTAAAAATAGCATAAAAAGATAATTCACTTATAATACAAGCAAACATAAAGAGATAGGACTCTAAATGGATGGTATACAACAACACAGATGGTCCAACAACTGAACGGTGTGGATTAACCTTCAACATTCAAATAACCCAAATAGAAAGAAAAAGATTGAATACACTACCGACACATCAAAGGTAGAACCTACTTGAGCGGCAAGAGTAGAATACCCAAAATCATGCCGAAACCTATAATCCTATAGTACAGTTGAGATAAACACAATAATTGTCCGTAAAAGGAATGTCATAGAACGGGTTACAAGATAGACAGGTCATGATAGAGAATCGTAAATGGTAGGGTAATCTGAGATAGATGGTCAATACGATGAGGTCCAAAAAGGGACGACAGGTCTAACCTCATACTGCAAGATAGGCTTCATATAATGGATGGCCTAGATGACATACTAACGTCGAGGATGAGCCCCACACTCGTCCTAAAGGTAAACGGACGGTGTGGATGGGATATACACGATATGGTGGTCTTTAATAGTTGGGTACAAGGGTAGAAGGGGTGAGTCATATGAGTATACAACAAGCTGAGTTACCAGGATCAATCAACATGGTGAGTCAATAAGGCAGGTTGACAAGGCGGGTCAACATGGTGAGTTAACAAGCTGATTTAACAAGACGGTTCAACAGGGTGAGGTAAGAAGGTAGCCCTATGACTTGGTTCAAGCGAACTTTAGGAATTCCCATGCATCCAAATCTATATGACCTTTCAACAAGCGTTTACACAACTAATCATCAAGGTGGATCCACGGGATGGACAACGCGGTCATTCGAACACGTACACTAAGGTGGTCCCAAGGCCATCCTTTACATAACATGCTAGGGTCCATTCATTTGGATGGTTTGGATCAAGTACAAAATTAAGGCGGTCCTAATCAATGGGCAACATACATATCGTACCGTAGTGGCCAATGGCTGACGTGGATAGAACACATGCATAACAAGGTGGACCCGTGGTTTGGGATAACCGCACAAAGGAGTTGGGAAGCCACATATATCAATGGGCCCCAACAATTTGGGATCAACCCGATATTTGTGCTTTCCCACTAATCAGGTGAGATGGCAACCAAAAACCATGGTGGGGCTCGCACACCACACGTGTGGAACCCCACCCATGGCTGGGTGACTTATGAACAGGAAGAATAGCAAATAAACATAACAGATGGGTCATGTAAAGTTTCTAATGGTAGGTGTTCAACCACCCTTATTTTCAACCTGTGGCCCACCCAAAACTGGGCCCCACGCCCCAGCCAAGTTGGACAACAATGTATACAACACATCTATCAAGGTGGGAGCCCAAGATGGGCCCCATGGCCTTTGGTTGGATGGAAAAATAAACAACATAGTAGCCTTAAGAGGAGTTTCAATGGTGGGCATCAATGGCCACTGTTTCCTACGGTGTGGTCCACTTGAGGTTTGTATTTACCTCATTATGCTGGCCCAGGGTCCTAAAATAATATGGAAAAATAGATGGTCGGCGTAGATAAAACAGATGCATCGTGGTGGGACCAATAGGGTAGGCCACCTGCTGGGCAGCGTGCCAAAGCACGCTGCTTGGAGCATGGCACCCAAATGGGCCCCAAGAGTTTTGAATCAAACTGATATTTTTGTTTTCTCCTTAATCCATATCCATGTGATCTTATGAATAGGTTGAATGACAAATAAACATCACTATAGGGCTGGGAAGGTTTCAACGGTGGAGATCATTATTCCCACTGTTTCCCGTGGCATGGTCCACTTGACATTTGGATATGCTTAAATTTTGGGCTCAGCCACTAAAATGAGCTGGATAAGGCACAGACATTCTAGGTGGGCCCAACTGAGTTTTCAATCAAGCTGATATTTTGTTTTCCCTCTTCCACATGTGTGGGGAATTATGAACAGGTTGGATCTCAAATAAACATCATGGTGGGCCATAGGAAGGTCCAACGGCCTTGTCACTGTCCTCACTGTTTTCTGTGGTGAGGCCCCCTTGATACTTGGAAATGTCTCATTCTTGAGATCATGCCCTAAAATGATCTCCCAAATGGATGGACGGTGTGGATATAACAAGTACAACACGGTGGTGTCCATTGAAGTTGGTGACGTCACGACAGTAGGGAGATAGCTACTCAACCTGTCCGCTATCTACTCCCAGCGTCAGAGACGCTGGGAGCCTGATTATTTTTATTTGTATATATTTTTTTTCTTTGTTTTTCTGTGGTTTTGATCGAGTGGGGCCCACATAAGGGTGATCCACTCCGACTATCAGGTTCCCCAGCTCGTGGGGGACCCAATGAGCCCTATATTGGGTGGTTGAATTGGTGTACAAACATCAATGTGGGCCGAGGAAGTTTCGACAGTGGACATCATTTATTCCACTGTTTCATGTGGTGCGGTCCGCTTAAGATTGGGATCTATCTCATGTTTGGGCCCTGGTCCCTAAAAGATCTGGGAAAACAGATGGACGGTGTGGATTACACACAAACATCAAGGTGGGTCCCACGAGTGGGGGCCCATTCACGGCGTCTAGGTGACGCTGGACTGCTCCAGCGTTCTGACGCTGTGAACGTCCAGCGTCCGGAAGTTGGTTTCTTCTCTTTTTTTTGTTTCTTTTTTTTGTTTATATCAAGTGGGGCCCACATGGGTATGATCCAATCCGTCTATTAGGTCCCCCAGCTCGTGGGGAACCCTTTGAGTCCAATATTGGACAGGCGATATAGCCTACAAACATCACCGTGGGCCCAAGAAGCTTCGACAGTGGGGCTTCATTATCTCCACTGTTTCATGGTGTGGTCCACCTGAGATCTGGATTTGCTTCATTTTTTGGTGTCCAGCCCTAAAATGGGCTGGAGAAACAGATGGACGGCGTGGATCAAATACATGCATCAAGGTGGGTCCCACGAGTGGGGACCCACGGTCAACGCCCAAAGGGGCTTTCAGCCAGGCGTTGCTGGGCAGTAGCGTCCTCTGGACACTGTCTATCCAGTGACCATCTTGCATATTTTTTTTTTGTCATGACTAGTGGGGTCCACACGTGCAGGATCCACTCCGTCCATCAGTTGGGCCATCGCATGGTGGGTCCACATGGTGGACAGCGTGGATGAACTACATACATCAGAGTGGGCCGTTGACCACACTAATTATGCCACAAAATGGGTCCCCAAGTGGGATCTGTACCATCAAAAGGTGGGACCCATTAGAGTCCTAGATTCTACACAAAACCTAAGTGGAACATGGATGCACTCACAATGATGGTTGGACGGTCGGATGGGGTTGGATTGCCGATCGGACGGTCCGGATGATGGTTGGGGTCCTCCAAGCTTGGATCTCCTCCTTCAATCTCTCTCTCTCTCTCTCTCTCTCTCTCTCTCTCTCTCTCCTTTCTCTCTTTTTCTTTCTCTCTCCTTTCTTGCAAATCGGAATGAGAAGACCCACCCCCCCTACGTATGGATCCTGTATGGGTAGAGAGGGGGGTGCATGAGGTGATGATGATGATGATGGGAGAGGGCATGGGAGGTATGGGTTGTGTTGACTTTGGAGGTGAGAGAGTGATGGGGTGGGTATGGTGTGTGTAGACTAAGGTGATGAGAGGGGTATGGTGATTGATTTGATTGATTTAACATATTCTTGGGATTTGTGCAAGTGGGGCCCACGCCATGCATATGTAGCGTGGCCCACCTTGATTGCGCACAAGTACGCATCTTTCAAACTAAGCATTGAAACGGAGCGTGCCACGCGGCGTTGGAGTCGTGGCGCCAGCGTGGTCGCAAGGGTATAAGTCTTAGGTCGTTGCGGTACTAAATCAGGGTCGTGATAAGAGATCGTCGATCTGGTCAGTCCGGGATGTATCGACATCGGAAACTAAATGTACGTTCGGTTAATCAAGGTACGGGTCTTACAACTCTCCCTTCATAAAAATTTCATCCTCGAAATTCACAACCAAACGAAGTCAAAGCAAACCACACATATATATAGATAGAAACTAAAAAAGCATACGAAAATCAATGAAAGTTCGCAAACATCGCTAAGTCCACATGGCATGCATACACCTCTTGATGGTGTCAATCTTCTCTGGTGTCTGCCGCAAAATGTCGGGGTCGAGGGAACAACGCTCTAGTACTGTTGCTGACGGGATGGGCAGTCCCTAATTCGGTGCCCTATCTGGCCACACTAGAAACAAGTGCCCTTGAATGGCCTTTGGTGGTCTGGTGCTCCTGGTGTCGTAGGCGGCTTCTGCGGATGAACCTTCCTTTGACGCGTAGTTCTTCGAGGACCTACGATCGGAGGGATTGGTGCTATCGGTGCTCTACGTCATGGTTGCTACTTAGGTGCTCTCTGCCGCTGAGGGCATTCTTTTCTTCGATGGCCGACTTCACCGCATTTGAAACAGCGGCCTGAGATCCGCGATGGGGTCTTCTCTGAAAACAGCATCGTCTGGGAGCTGCTGGGGGAGAACTTCATCTTCTTGTTATCCCTTAAGGGTGCTTTCTGTTGCTCGAACAAAGCGGTCATCAACCGGAGCATCCCCTTGAATTGCTCTGCGCTTACTAGGGTGACAGGTGCTAACTCTGGCTGGGACGTACCAGCCTCAACTTCAGCTACTAGTGTCGTGTCCATCTTTAAAAAAGAAGGGGCAAGAAACCCTTAGCCTTAGAAAATTGCAAACATACTATGATTAAAGAACTATACCATTGGGAATTCTAGTGATTCTAAGTTCGCAAATATCAATAAGTGAGGAGTGATCTAATCCTAAAACACTAAGTAGAAACATTGTGTTGTTCACAGGTAGCTCCCAAGTCATGCTCTGATACCAACTTCTATCACACCCCAAATTCATTTCTCGACGTTTATTCGCTGTAACTCGAAATTCAGAGGTGGCAGCCTCCGTAGTATCCCGATTTCGGATCCTAACCCCACATGCCAGGTTTTGATCCTAGGATACCACAAGGAGGATTTTAGGGCCTGAATTTTCTTTTTGAAACATGAGTATCACCATATGAGTACCATCAAAGACAAACACATTATTTTCACTAAGTCATTTCATTTACATACAGTACTGAAAGGTAAATACACAATGCGTAAATATAAAAAGTTGTGCACAATCCGGCACCTCCTGCTACTGCACTCCCAACTCCAACTCAACGTTGCTGATACACTCTGGTATAACCTGCAGCGTAACAAATGCGCGTAAGCTTCGAACGAAGCTTTGTGAGTGCGTGTGTGCGTGCGCAATACGTATGACAAGCATGATAAATATCAGAGTAAGCAGTAAAGCATGATGAGAAATTTAAATCAAAACTTAGCCTAATTAGGCTGCACGATCATGTGATGTGAATAACCAGTCTACCACGGCTATGTAAGCATGCAATACATATAACTAGCCTACCATGGCGATGTAAGCGTGCAATACAGGTAACTAGACTACCAAGGCTATATACTCATACTATACAATGGCCTACAGGGCCTAATGTCACATACAATGATCCAATGCATGTATGCAAATCACCATCTCTCAGTACAGTGGTCCAGATATGAATAGTCATAACGCGATTGCCTAAGCAATGCAGGACTCGGAACTGGTAGCTCGCCCAGTGTGGTAGCTCGCCCAAGCTTACAGCCCTGCCCACGTCAGGACCATCCAATACCATATAGTGATACCAATACCGTCTCTGAAACGGAACATCACCGGGGTCTCACAGACCTCACTACTCACCAGTAGAATGCGAAAGCCTATCTAGTGCAATAGCGGACCTACTCACAACTGGTCAAACTCAACCCACTCTACCAACACTCTTCCGGCAGGTTAGGTCAGACCTCCTTCCAAACTAACCACGTGCAGTGGAAAACACCGCCATCTGATATTCAGCATACTGGTGTATGATTAAACCACCCGGTCCTTGAATGGAGGACCCACCTTGGTACCAATGGGATGAGGGACTTTCACCTAGGGACATCTTTGGCATCCAGTTTAAAGATCACATATTTTTGGTGTTCTGCAAACCACGATGGAACTGTGGTTGCAACGCAGTAACCATGCTATGTACGGCACAAACAGAAGGTGCGAAATGCAACCATGCATACAAACGTGAGATGACATGCCCGTGCAAGTCTCCAACGAGCACCATAAAACTATAGGGTCTCAAATACAATGTCACCGTCAACTGGTAATGAACTGCACGACAATCGCGGCCGCTATGGCCGATTGATACAAAACAATCAGATGAGCCAAGCATTCATGATGCATGAGTCAAGCATGCAGTATGAGTGCCAACAAGTAGTCAATCTACCATGATGGCAATAAAGCAATCTAGTCCAACCTATTCGAGATATGATTAAGATGAGGGGACATATGAATGATCGAGTCATAGTGCGGGATGTCGCTAGCTAGGGAATCTAGCACCAAGGGCTACAAGGTATGCTAAGCTATTCCTACCATACAGTGTAAGTCAGGATGATAGACTCTTGTCCTCGAATAGTCCCATACCTATTGGAGAGGTTTGCGATAGAGAGCACGTGAATTACATTTGTGCGACTACATCTCGAATGCTTTATGAATGCGTTTATGCCCTAGAGGTCCCCAACTAACAATGGTGATTCAAGATGCATACTCATTACCCATGCATGGTGGTCGTCAAAGCATATAGTATATAGATCGCATAAGATTATTCCAAATAACACTATGTGTGGCAACAGATATACTAAAAATAGCATAAAAAGATAATTCACTTATAATACAAGCAAACATAAAGAGATAGGAATCTAAATGGATGGTATACAACAACATAGATGGTCCAACAACTGAACGGTGTGGATTAACCTTCAACATTCAAATAACCCAAGTGGAAAGAAAAAGATTGAATACACTACCGACACATCAAAGGTAGAACCTACTTGAGTGGCAAGAGTAGAATACCCAAAATCATGCCAGGACCCATAATCCTGTAGTCCAGTTGAGATAAACACAATAATAGTTCGTAAAAGGAATGTCATAGAACGGGTTACAAGATAGACAGGTCATGATAGAGAATCGTAAATGGTAGGGTAATCTGAGATAGATGGTCAATACGATGAGGTCCAAAAAGGGACGACAGGTCTAACCTCATACTGCAAGATAGGCTCCATATAATGGATGGCCTAGATGACATACTAACGTCGAGGATGAGCCCCACACTCGTCCTAAAGGTAAATGGACGGTGTGGATGGGATATATACGATATGATGGTCTTTAATAGTTGGGTACAAGGGTAGAAGGGGTGAGTCATATGAGTATACAGCAAGCTGAGTTACTAGGATCAATCAACATGGTGAGTCAATAAGGCAGGTTGACAAGGCGGGTCAACATGGTGAGTTAACAAGCTGATTTAACAAGACGGTTCAACAGGGTGAGGTAAGAAGGTAGCCATATGCTTGTTTCACGCGAACTTTAGGAATTCCCATGCATCCAGATCTATATGACCTTTCAACAAGGGTTTACACAACTAATCATCAAGGTGGATCCACGGGATGGACAACGCGGTCATTCGAACACGTACACTAAGGTGGTCCCAAGGCCATCTTGCACATAACATGCTAGGGTCCATTCATTTGGATGGTTTGGATCAAGCACAAAATTAAGGCGGTCCTAATCGATGGGCAACATACATATCGCACCATAGTGGCCAATGGCTGACGTGGATAGAACACATGCATAACAAGGTGGACCCGTGGTTGGGGATAACCGCACAAAAGAGTGGGGAAGCCACATATATCAATGGGCCCCAACAGTTTGGGATCAACCCGATATTTGTATTTTCCTACTAATCAGGTGAGATGGCAACCAAACACCATGGTGGGGCCCGCACACCACACGTGTGGAACCCCACCCATGGCTGGGTGACTTATGAACAGGAAGAATAACAAATAAACATAAGAGATGGGTCCTGTAAAGTTTCCAATGGTAGGCGTTCAACCACCCTTATTTTCTACGTGTGGCCCACCCAAAACTGGGCCCCATGCCCCGGCCAAGGTGGACAACAATGTATACAACACATCTATCAAGGTGGGAGTCCAAGATGGGCCCCATGGCCTTTGGTTGGATGGAAAAATAAACAACATAGTAGCCTTAAGAGGAGTTTCAATGGTGGGCATCAATGGCCACTGTTTCCTACAGTGTGGTCCACTTGAGGTTTGTATTTACCTCATTATGCTGGCCCACGGCCCTAAAATAATGTGGAAAAATAGATGGTCGGCATAGATAAAACAAATGCATCGTGGTGGGACCCACAGGGTAGGTCACCTGTTGGGCAGCATGCCAAAGCACGCTGCTTGGATCATGGCACCCAAATGGGCCCCAAGAGTTTTGAATCAAACTGATATTTTTGTTTTCTCCTTCATCCATATCCATGTGATATTATGAACAGGTTGAATGACAAATAAACATCACTGTAGGGCTGGGAAGGTTTCAACGGTGGAGATCATTATTCCCACTGTTTCCCATGGCATGCTCCACTTGACATTTGGATATGCTTAAATTTTGGGCTCAGCCACTAAAATGAGCTGGAACAACATATGGACGTAATAGGTAAGGCGCATACATTCTAGGTGGGCCCAACTGAGTTTTCGATCAAGCTGATATTTTGTTTTCCCTCTTCCACACGTGTGTGGAATTACGAACAGGTTGGATCTCAAATAAACATCATGGTGGGCCGTAGGAAGGTCCAACGGCCTTGTCACAGTCCTCACTGTTTTCTATGGTGAGGCCCCCTTGAGACTTGGATATGTCTCATTCTTGAGATCATGACCTAAAATGATCTCCCAAATGGATGGACGGTGTGGATATAACAAGTACAACACGGTGGGGCCCATTGAAGTTGGCGACGTCACGGCAGTAGGGAGATAACTACTCAACCTGTCCGCTATCTACTCCTAGCGTCAGAGACGCTGGGAGCCTGATTATTTTTATTTTTATATATATTTTTTCTTTTTTTATGGTTTTGATCGAGTGGGGCCCACATAAGGGTGATCCACTCCGACTATCAAGTTCCCCAACTCGTGGGGGACCCAATGAGCCCTATATTGGGTGGTTGAATTGGTGTACAAACATCAACGTGGGCCGAGGAAGTTTCGACAGTGGACATCATTTACTCCACTGTTTCATGTGGTGCGGTCCGCTTAAGATTGGGATTTGTCTCATGTTTGGGCCCTGGTCCCTAAAAGATCTGGGAAAACAGATGGACGGTGTGGATTACACACAAACATCAAGGTGGGTCCCACGAGTGGGGGCCCATTCACGGCGTCTAGGTGACGCTGGACTGCTCCAGCGTTCTGACGCTGTGAACGTCCAGCATCCGGAAGTTGTTTTCTCCTCTTTTTTTTTGTTTCCTTTTTTTGTTTATATCAAGTGGGGCCACATGGGTATGATCCAATCCGTCTATTAGGTCCCCCAGCTCGTGGGGAACCCTTTGAGTCCAATATTGGACAAGCGATATAGCCTACAAACATCACAGTGGGCCCAAGAAGCTTCGATAGTGGGGCTTCGTTATCTCCACTGTTTCACGGTGTGGTCCACCTGAGATCTGGATTTGCTTCATTTTTTGGTGTCCAGCCCTAAAATGGGCTGGAGAAACAGATGGACGGCGTGGATCAAATACATGCATCAAGGTGGGTCTCACGAGTGGGGACCCACGGTCAACGCCCAAAGGGGCTTTCAGCCAGGCATTGCTGGGCAGCAGCGTCCTCTGGACGCTGTCTGTCCAGCGGCCTTCTTGCATAGTTTTTTTGTTATCTTGACTAGTGGGGTCCACACGTGCAGGATCCACTCCATCCATCAGTTGGGCCATCGCATGGTGGACTGCGTGGATGAACTACATACATCATGGTGGGCCGTTGACCACACTAATTATGCCACAAAATGGGTCCCCAAGTGGGATCCACACCATCAAAAGGTGGGACCCATTAGAGTCCTAGATTCTACACAAAACCTAAGAGGAACATGGATGCACTCACAATGATGGTTGGACGGTCGGATGGGGTTGGATTGCCGATCGGACGGTCCGGATGATGGTTGGGGTCCTCCAAGCTTGGATATCCTCCTTCAATCTCTCTCTTTCTCTCTCTGTCCTTTCTCTCTTTCTCTTTTCTCTCTCCTTTCTTGCAAATGGGAATGAGAAGATCCACCCCCCCTACGTATGGATCTTGTATGGGTAGAGGGGGGTGCATGAGGTGATGATGATGATGATGGGAGAGGGCATAGGAGGTATGGGTTGTGTTGACTTTGGAAGTGAGAGAGTGATGGGGTGGGTATGGTGTGTGTAGACTAAGGTGATGAGAGGGGTATGGTGATTGATTTGACATATTCTTAGGATTTGTGCAAGTGGGGCCCACGCCATGCATATGTAGCGTGGCCCACCTTGATTGCGCACAAGTATGCATCTTTCAAACTAAGCATTGAAACGGAGCATGTCGCGCGGCGTTGGGGTCGTGGCGCCCGCGCGGTCGCAAGGGTACAAGTCTTAGGTCGTTGCGGTACTAAATCAGGGTCGTGGTAAGAGACGTCGATCTAGTCAGTCCGGGATGTACCGACATCGGAAAGTAAATGTACGCTTGGTTAATCAGGGTACGGGTCTTACAAGTAGAGGTAAAAAGAGAAATCTTTGAGCACAAGGTGATCCAAGACGGCAGAGCCGACCAATAGGAATCAAGCCAGCACAAGGCCAACCTATCAGAGATCCAAAAAGGAATCTCCACCCACTCTACAAGAGTTGAATATGATAGGAAAGATTTGGGGAAGAAGAAGAGTAAGGTTTAGAAAGATAGAACCTGATTTGAGCACTTGAGATCCTTATGTCTTCTTCAGCTTCCTAAAATCCCTGCAAAATAAAAAATAAAACAAACTAAGTTAGTACTATAATTCTAAAAATCCTAAATAGATACTATTTTTAGAAATTTTGTGAAAAACCGTCAAAGTCCCTGGCAGCGGCGCCAAAAACTTGTTCGCTTCCCCAAGTGTAGGGCTGCGATGTAGTAATAATCTCGGTAAGACCGAGGTCGATCCACAGGGACTTATGTAGGAATCCACAAAATACTTCCAATAGTACTACTGAAAAGGCTAACAAATATATTTGAAGAAGATTGATGTAAATAGTAATTTTGAACTAAATTGAAGGTAAGCAATTAATAAAAAGGCACTAGGGGTTCAAGGATCCACTTGTAGCAATCCTTTATGCTCAATTCGCTGTGGTTTCTCACTTTCTCAACTAGAATCGAAATTAAGATCTATCTAGTCGGATGACAGACTAGTTAAACCAAACAATCTGCCATATGTAAAATCAATGTATATGATTCACTCAATGCAGGCTAGGACGAGCATACTCAATTGCATAGGTCAGTCCCAATTCCAATAGGCTAAGATCACAATCATAACCATCATTAAATCCTGTCACAAGACAAAACTAGATCATGATTTGAACTTGATTCAAATCACATGCACAGTCTCACATACTTCAGAATTTCCATAAAAGTAGACTTTTGGTAAGAAGTTCCCACATGAAGCTCATAAATCTAGAGCGTATTCCAATTTCTCAGATCATAGAAGTCTAGATTAGTTCACAACAATTAAGAATTCAAGCAATTCTTCCAAACATCCATGAGTCATCATAAAACTAAGAAAAAATACTTAGTACTTGAATTAAATTTCAAACCATTGTTCTTAAACATGAAATCCAACTTAAAACCAAATCAAACGAATTGAAACATTTTAGATTCACTACAAGCTTCACCTCTTAGCCCTAGCTAAGAGGTTTAGCCGTTCATGGTCCAAGGAAACATGAAAACAACTAAAAACACATAAAACTAGAAAGCAAACTAGGAAGAGTTGTAGAACTCCAAATCCGACTTCCGCCATCTCTCACCGTGCTCAATCCCTTTTAAGATACCCTAGGAACGATCCCTAGGTGTCCTTTTATAGTGGGGAAGCTCCGCAGTGTCGGAATCTTCCAGAATTTGCGTAAGGATATGCAGTGCGCAGAGAAATCCAGAGCTTGTAGAACACACCTCATTACGCAGACAACCGTTCGCACGACCGGTATGAGCTTTTGGACGACCGGTCGCAAAAGTGCGAAAAACGTCCAGAGAGTTTTGGGAAATTCCGAGCCCACAAATTTAATTCAAGGACCGGTCGCACGACCGGTTTGAGCAGTGGACGACCGGTCGTACGACTGGTCTTGGACAGTCCAGTAAGTTGTGGCCATAGGACCCCTTTGTTGAGTGATTGAACCGGTCGGACGACCGATCTTGGGCTATGGATGACCGGTCAGACGACTGGTCTTGGGCACATTCTTCTGCTTTATTTCTTCTTTTCTCTGACTTCTTTCTTTCATCCTTTGATGGTCAGTCTTTTGATCTTCTTTGCTTGTAAATGGCGTCTTTAAGTCTCCAATCGATGAATCCTCTCTCTCATCCCTACAATCACAAATCCATGCATTAGATTAGTCTATAAATCATGAAAACCTTGCATAATGAGTAATGAATTGGGGTTAGAATATACACAATTAAGACCTCAACACGTAACAGAACGTGTTCTACAAGCTTTGATTTTTCTACGCAGTCTGGGATTTCTTGCGCAATCTGGAATCTTCTGCACTATTCTATAAAAGGGGACATAGGGCTTCTTCCTAATCCATCATAGAAGAGATTAAGCACGGTGGGAGATAGCGGAAGTCGGATGCAGAGTTTACAACTCCTCCTAGTTTGTTTTTCTAGTTTTATGCTTTGTTTAGTTGTTTTCATGTTTCCTTGGATCATGAACGGCTAAACCTCTTAGCTAAGGCTAAGAGCTGAAGCTTGTAGTGAATCTAAGATGTTTCAATTCGTTTGATTTGGTTTCAAGTTAGATTATTAGGGAAGAACAATGGTTTGAAGTTTAAATAAAGTTCTAAGTAGTTTTTCTTAATCTTATGATGGCTCATGAATGTTTAGAAGAATTGCTTGAGTTCTTAATTGTTTTAAGTTAGTCTAGACCTGTATGATCCGAGGAATTGGATTCAGTACGCTCTAAGACCTATGATCCTCATGTGGGAACTTCATACCAAAGTTCTATTTTTCTGGAATTTCTGGAATATGTGAGATTGTGTATGTGATTTGGATCAAGTTCAAATTATGATCTAATTATGCTTAGTGATAGAGTTTAATGATGATTATGATTGTGATCTTAACCTATTAAAATTAGGATTGACATATGCAATTGAGTGTGCTCAAGTCCTAGTTTGAATTGAGAAAATCATGTACATGATTCACACATATGCCAGATTGCTTGTTTTAACTGCTCTACCATCCGATTAGATAGAACTTAATTTCGATTCTAGTTGAGGAAGTGAGAAACCACAGCGAATTGAGCATCAAGGATTTCTACAAGTGGATCCTTGAACCCCTAATGCCTTTTTATTAATTAATTACTTTTAGTTTAAAATTATTATCTTCATCAAATTACTAAAATCCTGTTAGTTAGTTCTTCAGTAAAAACCATTAGAAGTGTTTCTTGATTTCCTGCACGAGTCCCTGTGGATCGACCTCGGTCTTACCGAGATTATTACTACATCGCAACCCTACACTTGGGGAAGTGAACTAGTTTTTGGCGCCATTGTCGGGGACTTTGACGGTTTTAATAGAATTTCTGAAGATAGTTTCTATTGAAATTTTTAGGAATAGTACTAACTTAGTTTGTTTTATTTTGATTTTTTCTTTTGTAGGGATTTTTAGGAAGTTGAAGAAGAAGTTAGGCATCTTAAGTTTTCAAATCAGGTTTTATCTTTCCAACCTTACTCTTCTTCTTCCCCTATTCATTCTTATCATATTCATCTCTTGTAGAGTGGGTGGAGACTCCTTTTTGGATCTCTGATAGGTTGGCCTTATGCCACCCTGATTCCTATTGATCGGCATTGCCGTCTTGGATGACCTTATGCTCAGAGATTTCTCTTCTCAATTCTATTTCTCTTTCTTCTTTTTCTGCACTTTTCTCAAAAGATTCAAAGAGTGGGTTGGGAGTTCTCTGAACCCCTATTGACCAGGAGAAATTGGTCTCTATCCTTGCTTCTGGCTTAGCCATTGCAAGACACCTTGTGCTTCGGTCTTAGAGAGGAGTAAAGGAAGGAAGAATTCTTCTTTCTTGTTGCATTCTTTTAGGATTTGCATGCCACATTGGGCTCGGGATTCTAGTAACCGACTCATTAGTGAAGGGGGAATAGTTGAAGGAATTGATAGAGAGCCATGTGCTAAGAGACATTTAAATTCTCCAATTTTGTTTGAAAGTATGATTGTAAATTAACCCAACCCTATGATCAATCAAAATCTGGGCCAAAACCAAACCGAAACGGGAGAGAATGTGGTTGAGAATGTTCCCCGACCCAGAACATTACGTGAATACTTGCAACCAGCAAGAGCGAGCACTCCCTCATGCATAGTTTTTCTACAAAATGCAGGGAACATAGATTTGAAACAGGGAATAATCCAACTCCTCCCCAGATTTCATGGATTAGATAGTGAAAGTGCCTACCAACATCTTAAGGAATTTGATGAGGTGATAGCCACCATGCACTTTACAAACGTAACCGATGATGTGGTGAGACTCAAATTATTTCCTTTTACCCTTAAGGAGAAAGCTAAAGGTTGGCTTCATGCATTAAGGCCAAGATCAATTGGCACATGGACTAAGATGTCTAGGGAGTTCATTAAAAAGTTCTTCCCTACTCACAAAACGAACATGTTGAGGCGCCTTATCATGAATTTTGCCCAAAAGGAGGACGAGACCTCCTTCCAATGTTGGGAGAGGTTCAAGGACTTGTTAAATGCATGCCCACATCATGGCTACGAAATTTGGCGGGTAATAAGCTTTTTCTATGAAGGACTGACTTCACCCATGCGCCAATTTGTAGAGATGGTGTGCAATAGAGAATTCATGAATAAGGAAGCTGAGGAAGCATGGGATTATTTTGATGAATTAGCCGACAATGCACAGTCTTGGGATACATCTAGATCAACAAATTCCAAGACAAGCCAACAAAAGGAAAAGCGTGGAATTTATGTTCTCTCAGAAGAAGATAACATAAGTGCACGTGTGGCTTGCCTCACAAGAAAATTCGAGGCCATGGAATTGAAGAAAGAAGAGACGATCAACTCAAAAGACGTTGAAACTGTTTGTGGAATTTGTGCTGGAAATCAACATGCTACACAAGATTGTCCCACAATTTCAGCATTCTAAGATATCTTACAAGAACAATCAAATGCCATAAACAGATATCAACGGCCATTTAGTGCTCCAAACTCAAACACGTATAATTCTAGTTGGAAGAACCATCCCAACTTCAGTTGGAGGAATGGACCCACTGCGAATGTAAACAATACCCCTCAAGCTCAACCTTTACTAGGTCCATCCCTAGTCATTACACCAAAAGCTACGCTAAAGGAGATGTTGGGCGCATTCGTATCGGTTCAAGCTGAATATAACAAGACTAATTCCCTGAAAATAGATGGGTTTATGCAAAAGCAATTGAAATTTAATCAAAATTCAACTCAAGCCTTCAATGACTTGAAAACTTCAATGGCTAGGGTTGAATCCCACCTCAGTGTTAGGGAGAAAGGCACACTTCCTGCCCAACCTCTTCCTAACCCAATGACCCAATTTGAGATACAAGGCGCAAGCTCATCTTCCCAACATACGGAGCATGTTCAAGCTATCACCACTTTAAGAAGTGGGAAAATAATCGATAAATCTAATCCGGTGAAGGTTCCAAAGCCTAATGATTCAGAAAATTCTAAAGCGGATGATAGCCCGAACAACACTCCCCGAGAGAAAGAACCAGAATAGCAATACAAGCCGGTTGCCCCGCTCCCCCAAAGGTTGATTTCACCCAAACCTTTAGACAAAAACCTAAAAATTTTAAAGGTTTTTAAGCAAGTGAAGATCAACATTCCGTTGTTGGATGCCATAAAGCAAATACCATCCTATGCCAAATTTTTAATGGAATTGTGTATAGTCAAAAGGAAACACAATGTTCACAACAAAGTACTTTTGACTGAGAATTTGAGTGTTATTATCAAACAAGAGGTGCCCCAAAAATATAAGGATCTGGGTAGTCCAACCATCTCATGCATCATAGGAGACTACCGGATTAAACAAGCCTTACTTGATTTAGGGGCGAGTGTTAACTTCATTCCATACTCGGTTTATGAACAACTTGGGTTAGGTGAATTGAAACCTACCAAAACCACACTCCAACTTACTGATGATCTATTCGTATACCAAGAGGAGTGATTGAGGATGTTTTAGTCCAAGTTGATAAATTCTACTACTCAGTAAACTTTATTGTCTTGGATACACATCCCGTGATAGGTACTGGTGCTCAAATTCCCGTCATACTTGGCCGCCCTTTTCTAGCTACTTTCAATGCGATTATCAATTGTAGAAACGGGCTTGTACAAATGTCCTTTGGAAATATGACACTCGAGCTGAATATATTTGATTTATGCAAACAACCACGAGAAGTTGATGATGAGATCCACGAGATAAATTTGATTGAATCATTCGTGGAGGATACATTCCCCTTGACATTATATTCCGACCCTTTTGAGGCATGTGTGGTCCACTCTCATGAGATAAATGATGACATAGTACGAGAGATGGATTCCATTTTAGATGTGATGCCGGTACTTGATAACAAATGATGCTGTTAGTGCACTTTTCTGTAGCATACTAGTGCACCTTGTTTGTCAATCACTTACGTCAGTGAGTCTAGTGTCGGGTGAGCCTAATGAAGACGAAGACCGAAGACTCAAGTGGCCCTGCTACATCAAGGAAGAAGAATCAGGTAAAAGTGATGCCTTGATGTGCCTTAACCTCCAAAACCTAACCCCTTTATCTCTTTGATGACCTTGACCATATTAGGGAACCTTTAGTGATCATAGATTGGCCCTAGGTATCCCAAAACATCACCTAAATATTGGCCTAAGTGAGAGGGTTGAAGAATGGATGGATCAGCAAAACAGTGGGCTGAACCCAGGCCTGTCCGACCGGTCACGACCGGTCGTGGACCCCTGGCTGACCGGTCAAGACCGGTCGGACAGTCAGTCCAATTGAAACAGCAAACCTGCTGTTGTACAGGCCATAGGGACGACCGGTCGTGACCGGTCGGCTGGGCTGGTCAGGCCGGTCGTGACCGGTCGGGCAGACCCCCTCCAGCAAGACAGTAAGCAATTGGCCTATGGCCGACCAGTCGTGGACCTTGGACGACTGGTCGTGCGACCGGTCGGCACTAGCTGTTATTTGCCCATTTTTAATCCGTTGTGCATTGTTTTATATAAGGGCTTAGCTTGTTTTGAGGGGATGTAGAGGGATTTCGAGAGGAGTGAAGCCACCATTGTTGGAGACCATTTGAGGCTCATTCCCAACCTATGCAAGGCATCTTCCTTGTGCTTTAACACAAAATTAGAGCATTCCAAGCTCATGAAGAAGATGACCTTCATCTCCTCTTGATCTCTAGAGTTTGGAACCTTCTTGATTGGCAAATCCTTGTCCAAAACTCTAAGATGAGATCGTTGTAGGAGAGAACCTATAGGCAACCCATTCCCATTAGTTTTAGAGTTCTTAAACCTACCCTCCTAGCACCTTGGGCATCTCAAAGGCATCACATGCAAAGTGTTTGATCAAGTGTGGCTGAGGCATTGGCGACGCAACGGCAACACGATCGTAGGAGCAAGGGAAGCTGATTGAAGCACGGGAGAGCGGAGATCAAGCAACCCGAACCGGCGCTAAACAAGGGGCTCATCCGACAAGTAAGGTTGTCCTTTTGAGAGTCCATTTTAGAGTTTGTTTGTCAAACTCCATCCAGGGACGTTAGCCGTTCCTTGGCCCGTTTGTCGAGCCTAAACTAAGTGTCCAAGGGGGAGCCTCCGTCACGGGAGTGAATGTGAGTCGGGTTGAGAGTTAGCCTATGTCCAAAACTCCATTTGGGTTGAGAGTTAGCCCTTTGTCCAAAACTCCGGTTATGGTTGAGAGGTGAACCAATAAAACCTCCGTGTAAAGGTTGAGAGGTGAACCTCATTTAAAACCTCCGATAGTGAATGCCGGTGTGCTCAAAGGAGTTGAGTACTTGAACCAGGAGTGGAGTAGACCCAAAGTTGAATCACTATACATGCTTGTGTTTGTGATTGTATTGAGCACATTGATATCTTAGCATTGTTAGTTTAATTGTCTAATTATGAATGCTTGATAGGAATGTATACTAGGCACTAATTAGGCACATCCTCACACAAGATGTACTTTCACTAGTTGTGTAGACTTGAGCTCATTGATCCATTCTCATAAGTCTACATAGGTTGCATAGGTTAGGAGCTTGATTAGTTAAATCTTTTGATTACCTATGCATGCTTTAGACTAGGTTGTTTATTGCTTAATCATATGCTAGTCTTGTGATTGAACCCACTTAGGCTTAGAAGCCGAAGTGTTCTTGCTTACTTAGTTTGATTTGTTGAATTATATAAGTAGGCGAAAAGAATTTCAAAAAAAGGTCCTAATCACCCCCTCCTATAGGTTTAGCCATAATTCTAGTTCTCTTTAAGCTTCCGCACATACGTGGGTGTCGTGTTAGACCACTCGACGCAATTTCAGATGCAAGGCACTATTTGAACCGTTACCCTTAAACGAGAACAAGCCCCTCCCATCCAATATTAAGACACCAAAGCTCGACCTAAAACCATTACCAAGTGAGTTGAAATATATATATTTAGGTCGGGATGAGACATATCCGGTGGTGATTTCTTCCCACTTGGATGAGGAACAAGAGAGTAGGCTAATAGCCACTCTAATAGAGTATAAGAGTGCCATTGGATGGTCGATTGCGGATCTCAAAGGCATAGACCCACTGATTTATACTCATCGCATATACCTTGAGGATAATGCGAAGACATCTAAGCAACCACAAAGATGACTCAATCCAAACATGAAGGAGGTGGTTAAGGACGAAGTGGTGAAACTATTGGATGTGGGTATCATTCATCCAATATCAGATAGTCAATGGGTGAGTCCAACTGTTCACTCCCCAAGTGTAGGGTTGCGATGTAGTAATAATTCGGAAAGATTGAGTATCGTTCCCACAGAGATTTATGAATGGGTATTCTCAGAATTTATCTAAAATAACTAATAATTAAAATTTTATTAAGACCTAAAGCTGGAAAATAATGATTTGGGTTTAAATAGTGAATGTGTGTAGACACCCCACCTTCGGCTACACTGTTGGTAGAGATAGCTGGATGAATGGAGGACCATACCCCTAAATCCCAAGTCCAAATTCAGCCAAACTCACCCTTGTAAGCCCCGATCCATAGCCAACTCAAGCCTGAACCCAGTCAACCCACCCCTAAACATCAGCCTGAAAAACCCCCATAAGAAAAGCCAGTCAAAAAATTCTAAAAAAGTCAAACTCACTGAGTCAAACCCACTGAGTCAACCCGCTGAGTGAACCCGTCGAGTCAAAACACCGAGTCAACCCGTCGAGTCAAATCACCGAGTCGACCCGCTGAGTCAACTCACCGAGTTAACCCACCGAGTCAAAACAGCAGCCTCGAGACATGACCGTACCACGCGCTGGAAACCGAAGAGCGTCCGTACGGGCGGCCCCCTGGGGGCTGTCCAAACATATTTACGAGAACTGCCACTCTCCAACGCTATAAATACCCCTAGCCTCTTCCCATTTCAACAGCCACTTCCCCTCTCTTCAGTCCGAGAGCTTTGAGTCCACCTCTCCATCCTTTAGCCCATTCCTCCACCAAGGAGAGCCCGAGTGAGGAGAGCCTAGCCCTGGTCCAGCCCAGCCTGACCACTGGTCCAAGCCTCCCAAGCCATCCAAGTCTTGATCCAGCCACTCGAAGCCAATCCTTGCGACACCTCCGTCCATCAAGCTGTTCCTTACTAGCATCATCTCATTCGCATCTAGCATAAGTGCAACATCTACTTTTCTTCCAACCCCCCTGCTTCACTGCAAACACTTTGATTATTCAAACACATAGCATGCATTCCGCATAAAGCACCTGTCAATTAGAGCGTATGCCCTGGGCTTGCCTATTAGTGGAACCTGCCCATCAGAAACTCTTACTGTTCAGACCTGCATTCATGTACATATCACTACAAGCACTTTGATCATTCAAACACACAGCATGCATTCCGCATAAAGCACCTGTCAGTTTGAGCGTATGCTCTAGGCTTGCCTGTTAGTGGAACCTGCCCATCAGAAACTCTTACTGTTCAGACCTGCATTCATGCATCATGTCATCTATGAGAATGTACGAGGATTAAAACAGACTTTCAAGTGTTAGTTCGATTCTGTGAAGTAGAGACCGTACTTCGGTACGGGCAGTGTGTGGAGTGCTTAACCTCTTCCCACCCTGTAACCGTGATCCCTTACCTCGAATCTCTGGCCGCAGATCAATAGGAGTCATTTTAGAGGAAGGAATCTTCGGATCCCCTTCTCTAACGTTTCTACGGGGTCTAGCCGACTGTAGATTCGAAGTAACTGGCTAGTGGCGACTCTGGTCTTATATAAACTCATTTAAACACATCCAGCTTAACACGACAACCAAACAAAGCCCTCGAGAACGAGGCAAGCCAGTGGCACAAACGGCGATTCGCACTCACGCATCCTCTTCTTCTTTTCCCGAAAGGAAAGGGACGAGAACGTCGTATGGGAGCGTGGAACGGCGAGGGTCCACAGAATGGCGACTCCACTGGGGATAAGCTAGTCCCACTAGTCGTGATCCGACTTGAAAAACAGAATCCTTCCCATACTTGAAAGTCATTAGTCCTCATACAATCTCATCTGCATAGCATTCTACCCAAAAACAAAACAAAAAAAAAATAGAAAATCCCAAAACCCAAAAAAATAGAAAACCCTAAAACCCAAACAGAGTAGAGTATAGTCCTCACCATTGCGCCTCCTCGGGCTCAACGTGTTCGGAAACAACTTCCCTTCCGCAGCATAATCCGCACTCGGGCACAGCAAGCCATGTCCGACCACGAAGAAGAAACTCATCTCTTCCCTGCTCTTGAGATGACCGAAGCGCAACCTCAAGCGCAACAGCCCATTGATAATACACCAATCATACAAGAATTGGCACAAGGAATGAGAGCAATGCAAGAAATGCTCCTGCAATTCATGCAAGCACAAGCCACCGTAGCAGCCAACAATCAGGTTGGCCCAATTCAACAATTTCAATAGCCATGCCGGGTCCCTCCGGCCTCCAGTTCAAATCAAGCATAGCCATCGGAGTCTACCCAAGACTACCGACAGCAGCCGTCTCAGCCCTTCGCTATGGGGCATCCTCCTCAATACCTTCTCGCGACAACAGGGCCATCTCAGAGCACTCCCGTCGCAGGGACTTCCAGTCAGCTTCCAGTCAATCTTGCAAACAACAGTCTCAGTAGATCTTAGCATGTCCCCACCGAGGGGACCCCTTTTCAATTTCAGCACATCCCCGCGATGGGATTTCAATTCAATTTCCAGCAACAGGGACAGCACTGGTGAATGCCCACAATGGGGGTCAGTGTCAAGCCCACATCAATCAGCAGATAGTGGCGAATACCCAACAAGGGGGTCACTTCCCAGCATCTCAGCCTCCTGCAAACAGGAGCACTTTTTAATTCCAGCACATCCTCGCCGATGGGATCCCAGTTAATTTTCAGCAATCTTCAATTCAGCAAACTCCAGTTAATTTCCAGCAATCTTCAATTCAGCAATCTCCAGTTAATTTTCAGCAAGTTCCAGTTCAACCTTCAGTACAGTCTCTAATTCAGTCACAATCCTTTCAACCACTAGTTCATCAGAATCCAGTTCAGTCATCAAATCAATTTCAGCAACCCGCGGTTGCTTTTCAGCAAGCCCATAGGGTCGAAGACATCGACCACTATGCCGAAGAAGAATGTGCCTTACTCTAAGAGGCACCAATCGCTCGAACAGATCACTCAGGACTGGACGAGTTGCGGGAGCAGTTCCAGATCTTGCAAAATCAGCTTCAGCGGCAACAAGGAATAGATCTACCTTCGACCAAGTTTAGAGACTTGTGTCCTTTCCCAGATGCTCAAGTACCTCAAAACTTTGAGGTACCAAACTTCAAAAGATATGATGGCAGCGGTTGTCCCACAGCACATCTCAAGGCCTTCTGTGGAGAGCGGAGTGCAATCTCAAGAAATGAAGGGGCCCTCATTCGTTTATTCCAAAAATCTCTAAAGGGCGATGCCCTAGATTAGTACACCTCATTGGACTGCCACCGCATCAGGACGTGGGAACAGCTTTCCCAGGCTTTCGTCCACAGATTCGCATACAATCTCAACATGGCACCCAGAAGAGCCGACCTCGCAGCTCTCAGGCAAAGGAGTGATGAAACGCTATCAGCCTATGTGGGACGTTGGCGAGCTATGACAGCCAGAATGTGGACACTTATCGACAACGAAGAACAAATCTCCATGATTGTTCATTCAACATATCCAGGCATATCCGGATATCTCATCTCACATCCATACGTGAATTTCTCACAGTTGATCCGTGCTGGAGAGCAAGTCGAAGCGGGAATCCATGCCGGGACAATCTCCCCATGGCCTCATCAAGCTGCTTCAGTTAAAAGAAATAGAGTGGAAGGAAGACCTATCGGGTATGGGAACGGAAACCGCAGCGGTTCTCCTCCTCTCCCGACAGAGGTAAACAACATCAGCACCACTGTTCACGGTAATCAATATGCTCCCCCACAGGGACGTCAACAGTATCAGCATAATCAGGCTCAGCACCAACCTCAGTGGTATCAGCCGCAATCAAATCCTCAATCACAGCCGCAACCACCTCGTCAACAACAGCAATTCAGAGGGAACAGTCAATACTCATACCAGAATAGATAGAATTATAGGGAGTTCAGGAAATTCACCCCACTCACTCAACCCTTAGTCAAGTCATGACTATGCTGGTACAGAAGCATTACTCACTCTAATGGCACCCAGGCCTCCTCCTCATCCTCTGCCTTCGAACTACCGAGAAAATGAGTACTGTGCCTACCATCAAGGGCATGGCCACACCACTGATCGATGCTTTACTTTGAAGAATGCCATACAAGATCTAATTGATGACCGCAAGATCGTCATCTCGGTCCCTGGGACTCCTACAGCAGCTTCCACCAACATTCTTCAGAATCCTCTGCCTCAACATCCGACGGATCCTAGCTCATCTCGTGGCCCCACTGTCAACAGCATAGAAGAAGGAGAGCGCCTTGATCGCTTCTTCTCCCCTATCCAGTCCATTCATGCCTACACTTATGGGCCGGCAAATCCTCCTCCGATCTTGCAAGGGGCAAGTCCCTTTCTTCCTTCAGTCTCCGAGCTAGTAGTACTCGAAGGAACACTTCCATATGATATGCCAGTTGTTCAAGGGGCATCTTACGGCCCTTCCTGTTGGGAACCAGTCGTCCTGGAAGGAGCACAATCATACATCGAGCCCACATACGAACCTGTCATCTTGCAAGGGGCCACTCCAGTTCAAGAACAATCCAATCCACAATGGAGGGATTACACTCATCAGCAGCAAGAGCCCATTGTCTTGGAAGGAGCTCCTCCGGTTGAGCCAGTCATATTGCAAGAGGCAAATCCCGGAGGCGTGTCAATCACACTATGGCAGCTGGGACGAATAGAGAAACCCCCTGCCATATCAAGAGGACCAGTATTCATTCCATGGGAGCCTCCTGCTCCAGGAACAGTCAAGCCAGGACCGCAACCTTATGTGATCTATGAAGACAAGCCTCGATATTACTCCTTCAGCACAGGCAACAATGTAGTTCTCAAGGCAAAAGCTCCGTACGAGGAAGATCTGGTACCCACACTAGCACCATCGCAAGAACCGGTGGTCATAGAGGGCAAAGGTGAGGAAAATTATAAAGAGGTCCCATGGCACTATCCAGAATGTGCGGAAGTGGGAAACATGAATCCCAATGGGCGTTGCATCCGAAGAGATAATCAAAATAGAGGAGATCCCAAAGGCGCTCTCTCAGGCCTCGGCAACAAAAATGAAGCCGCATACGATGTGGCGACTCAGCTCAAGGCAATCCCTGCACAAATCTCAGTATGGGAGCTACTCTGCACATCTCGCATACACCGAGAAATGTTTGCCAAAACCTTGAGTGATGCTCATGTCTCCTCCGATACGGCACCAGAGATGATAGCATTGATCATTGGACAACTCTTGGCTCCACGCGCCATCACCTTCACTGATAATGAGTTGCCACCTGAAGGATGCGATCATGGGCGATCCCTCAACATAGCCTTACGATAGAAAGACCTCTGTGTCCCGTTGGTCCTTATCGATAATGGCTCAAGCTTAAACGTCTGCCCGCTCAAGACTGCGGAACGTCTGGGAATCAGTCCTTCTTCATTCCGACCCAGCACCATATGTGTCAGAGCATTCGACAACACCCGCCGATCAGTGGAAGGGGAGGTCGACATAGAGGTACAGATAGGTCCGGAAGTCTCTACTATCACATTCTAAATTCTGGATATATCAGCCTCTTTCAACTTGTTGCTCGGACGACCTTGGCTGCACAAGGTGGGAGCTGTGCCATCAACCCTGCATCAACAAGTGAAATACATCTGTGGAAATCAAGTGATCTCTATCCATGCAGAGAAGGAGCTCATCATTCCTTCCAATGCTGCTGCCACTGAACCAGACATCCCGGTCATCGATATCCAGCACTCTGAAGAAGACATCCCGTTTCATAGTTTCGAATTCGAGACTGTGAACTCTATCGCCAATCCAGAACCGATAAGGGTGGACCGTGTCTTTTCACCGGCAGAACGTCTGAGCCTCAAATACCGAATGAAGAATCATTTCAAGTCTAGAAAGGTACCGCTGATATATAACCAATGCAAATGGGGACTCGAATACAGGGCAATCTTCATGGACAAAAGAAGGAAGAAATTTCGGTGCTCACCCATCCAATTCGTCAAGCCAGGAGAACCTTGCAAAGATCCAGGAGGGAATCAACCGACTACACTACACAAAGGCCTCCCGATGAGCCTAGTTTGGGCCACGTGGCCCCCCATTCGATGGGATCGGATTCTTGAACCGTCAAAGCCTCTAGAAGAAGAAGGAAAGAATGAAGATAAAGAAGGAAGTCAAATACAGCAGCTTCAGGACCAGGTTACTCTGACACCTGCTCCCAACCAGGGGCACAACCTGCCCACTTCAACTCCTCCCAACCAGGGGCACAACCTGCCCACTCCAGCATCAATCAACCAGGGGCACAACCTGCCCATCTCAACATCAATCAGCCAGGGGCACAACTTGCCAATCTAGCAGCAATCAACTAGGGGCACAACCTACCCATCTCAACATCAATCAGCAACGGGCACGACTCGCCCATCCTGCAGAATCAACATTATCAACCACCAGCCAGGGGCAGAAGCAGCCCATCCATTGGACCAAGAAAGGGAAATGGCCAGCCCTCTATTGGTCCGATGTCCAAGTTCCAAACTCATGTCTAGCCGTAGAACCAGACGAACTGCAGTGCGAGGTAAGTGACCCGGGAGGGACTGAGTATGACTCAGATCTCGAACCCGACCAGCAAGAAATCATGGTCATTGGGCCAGACTGTGATTCTTCGCCCGAATCATCAACCCCCACCTCTTCAGGGGAGGAAGTGTGGGGTCCTGAATGGTCATCCGTTCCCCTAACTTTTGAATCAGCCAAAGAGCCATCTGAGGGCTCTGGCTTCCAAAAAAAAAGCCTGTTTAAGCAGCGATCGAAACTTTGGAACAAGCTGGGATCAATCATGGTCTATAATGCCTGCTTGTTCAAAGTCCCGTGAATTTCAAAAATCCAAAAAAATCGAAAACTTTCAAAAGCCAAAAACATCTAGCATTTCCATTTCAGAAAATTCTCAAAAATCAAAAAACATTTCTTTTCCTGCATTCAATAGTGTGCCAAGTCCGTCTAAAGAGTCGCATGAGTTTGAAGTCAAATCATATGATTTTGACATCGAATTAGACTTCGAGCTCATGGGTCTGGACGAAGCTCGGGATGAGGAAGATGATGACCAGGCTCCCGAACTAGAGGATCTCCTCAAGAAGTTTGAATCCAAAGCCAATGTTGTAGCTGATGATTTCGAGATAGTAAACTTGGGAACACCTGAGATCCCTAGGGAAGTACGCATTGGAAAATCGTTGCCACTAGAGATGAAGCAGAAAATGATAGAGTTCCTAGCTCCAAGATTGTCCAACTTCGCGTTCTCATATGAAGACATGCCGGGGCTCGATGAAGAGCTCGTTGTACACCATCTGTCAACCAAGGCAGATATGAAGCCAGTGAAGCAGAAACTTCGAAGAATGAAGCTAGAATGGGCTCTGAAAGTCCGAGATGAAGTCATCAAGCAGTACAATAAGGGATTCTTGGTAGTCTCCAACTATCCTGAATGGCTCGTCAACATTGTACCAGTACCAAAGAAGGACGGCAAGGTTCAAATGTGCATCGACTTCCTAGATCTCAACAAAGCCAGTCCAAAAGATGACTTCCCTTTACCACATATCGACACTCTGGTCGACAACACTGCTGGATACAAGGTCTTCTCATTCATGGACGGGTTCTCAGGTTACAATCAGATCAAGATGGCCATCGAAGATCGCGAGAAGACATCGTTTATCACTCCTTGGGGAACCTTCTGTTACAGGGTAATGCCGTTCGGCCTGAAGAATGCAGGAGCAACATATCAGTGAGCAATGACAGCACTATTCCACGACATGATGAAGAAAGAGCTTGAAGTATATGTGGACGATATGATCGTCAAATCTCGCACAGTTAAAGGACACTTTGAAGATCTGAAGAAGTTATTCAACAGATTGGAAAAGTACAAGCTCCGCTTCAACCCTCAGAAATGTGTCTTCGGTGCATTGGGAGGTAAGCTCCTTGGCTTTATGGTGAGCGAAGATGGCATCAGGGTCGACGAGACCAAAACCAGAGCAATCATCGAGATGCCTCCTCCTAAGATAGAGAAAGAAATTCACGGCTTCCTCGGCAGAATTCAATACATCAGTCGCTTCATCGCACAGCTCACACCTATTTGTGAGCCCATTTTCAAGCTCCTTCGGAAGAACGTTCCAAAAGAATGGAATGGTGATTGCCAAGTCGCCTTCGACCGCATCAAGAAATATCTCATGAATCCTCCAATTCTAGTGCCACCCACTCCCGGATGACCACTATTGTTATACATCTCGGTAGCAGCAGAAGCCATTGGCTGTGTCCTCGGCCAGCACGACGAGACCGGGAAGAAGGAACAAGCAATATATTATTTGAGTCAAAATTTTACCGACTACGAGACCAGGTATTCCCCGATCGAGAAGACCTGCCTCGCCCTAGTCTGGGCAACTCAGCTACTCCGTCAATACATGATTGCATTCCCTATTCTCCTACTCGCTCACATGGATCCGCTCAAGTACTTGTTCGAGAAACCGGCACTCACTGGAAGGATAGCTAAATGGCAGCTACTCCTGTCTGAGTTTGACATCACCTATGTCACTCAGAAGGCAATCAAGGGGCAGGCCCTCACCGATCATCTTGCTGCCCACTCTCTCCTGGATTATCAACTGCTTAAGACATTCTTCCCTGATGAAGATCTCTTGCTTATCGAAGATGAAGAAAAGAAGAAAAAAGATGAGTGGACATTATTCTTTGACGGCGCAGCAAATTCTAAAGGGAGTGGTATTGGAGCAATCCTCTACTCTCCAGATGATGTCCCTATTCCTATCTCAAGGCGCATAGCATTCGAATGCACCAACAACATGGCAGAGTACGAAGCATGCATCGCTGGCTTAAGGGAAGCCATAATCTTGGGCGTCAAGAAGCTACGAGTATTTGGAGACTCACAGCTTATCATCCATCAGACCAATGGCGAATGGAAAACCAAGGATGAGAAGTTGATACCATATCATGTGTATCTTGAAAATCTGATTGAAGAATTCGAAGAAGTCACCTTCTCATACATGACCAGGGCCAAGAACCAGTTTGCAGATGCTGTCGCCACACTTGCATCAATGCTCGAGATACCAAAAGGAGCTTCAGAATGGGAGCTCACAGTTGAAATTCAAGATGAACCTGCTTTTTGCCTGCAAATAGAAGAAGCCGAAGCTGTCCCTGACAAACCCTGGTATGCCGACATCAAGCAATATCTCGAAACCCAGGAGTATCCAGAGTCAGCAACAGCAAAAGATCGCCGAACCATCCAGCGTTTGGCCGGCCAGTTCACCATCAGTGGCGAAATTCTTTACAAGCGATCCTATAATCACATCCTCCTTCGATGCGTCGATGAAACAGAAGCTGCAAAGATCATGAAAGAAATACACGAAGGAATCTGTGGCCCACACATGAACGGGCACATGATGGCAAAGAAGATTCTACGACTCGGCTACTATTGGCTCACTATGGAGACAGACTGCTGCCAGCACGTCAGAAAATGCTTCAAATGTCAGGAGCATGCGAATCAAATTCATGCCCCCTCATTAGAGTTGTACAACTTGACCACCCCCTGGCCCTTCTCCATGTGGGGACTCGACATCATCGGCAAGATAAGTCCCAAAGCATCAAATGGTCATGAGTACATACTTGTGGCAGTCGACTACTTCACCAAGTGGGTAGAGGCAGCCTCCTACACCACGATTGCAGCATCTCAGGTGATCAAATTCATGAAGAACAACATCATATGCGGGTATGGAATCCCCAATGTTATCATCACAGATATTGGGACCCCGTTCGTCAACAAGAAGATGGATGACTTCCTCAGCAAGTTCAAGATTCAACGTCATCGATCAAGCCCCTACCGTCCTCAGATGAATGGTGGGGTGGAAGCCGTAAACAAGACAATCGTCAGGATACTCGAGAAGATGGTCGTGACCTATCGAGATTGGTCAGATATGCTCCCATATGCACTTTGGGCCTATCGAACGTCTGTACGGTCTGCTACAGGCGTTACTCCTTTCGAGCTTACTTATGGAATGGAAGCAGTTCTGGCAGTCGAGGTGGAAATACCATCACTACGAGTATTACTAGAAAGCGGAATTGAAGAAGGAGAATGGCAACGGGCCAGATTCGATCAGTTGCAGCTAGCAGATGAAAAGCGCATGCGTGCGCTAAGTCATTCTCAGTGTTACCAGAAAAGGATCGCTCGGGCTTACAACAAGAGAGTCCGAAAAAGAAGTTTCAAGGTAGGCGACATGGTCATGAAGAAGATTCTACCATCGCACCTTCCGGATCCCAGAGGAAAGTTCAAACCCTCGTGGGACGGGCCGCTGATCATCAGAGAAGTACTTCCCGGAGGCGCCCTCAGACTCACCAGCATGAGAGGGTGGGATCTTCCTGAGCCAATCAATGACGACAAAGTGAAGATCTTTCACGGGTAAGTCATTCTGACCTTATCAAAAGTTACTTTAATAGAGCTGAAGTCAAGAGGTCGAATCTAAAACCTCTGAGAAATCGTTTCCGTCCACTAACAAGTGTTTCAAATAAGGGGATTCAAAAGAAAAAGAAAAAAAAAGAGAAAAAGAATACAAAAGAAAAGAAAAAAAGGGAGAAAAAGAAAAAGGGAAGCTAAACCAAGGCACCCAAAAAAAATCAAACCAAGAAGAAACACAGTCATCCATCCATTCATCTCAGAAGGGTCTTTAGCTAAGACCAACAGCTCTATCATCGTAACTTAGGATAAGGGCTGAAAGACTGCCATTGGCTAGCAACGACGGATTTCCGACCTCTAGCCACCGCAGTTATCCAAAGATCTAGAAAAAAAGAAAAAAAAAGACAATGTGTGCCTAAACAAAGAGGGCCGAGCGAAAACCCGAAAGGGCGCTCCGAGTAAAAACAGTGGGCATACAACGGACTTGGTGAAAACCCAAAAGGGCGCCGAGGGTAAAAACAGCATAGCTGCCAAGGGGCAGGCAAGATCAAACATCCGGGACGTGGTGAAAACTCAAAAGGGCACCACGGGTAAAAATGACGGGAAAAGGTCGGCTGTGGTGAAAACTCGAAAGAGCGCTGCAGGCAAAAATGGCTCAAATGGAAAATGAAAAAATAAAAGTGCAGGTACCAAGAAATCAGACAGTCCAGATCGGTTCAAGCAGTTACAGTTCAAGAATAAGAAGAAGTGCAGTCAGGAACGAAGAGCTCTACAAACTCTGACAATCTCAGGAAGCAACAGTTTCTGTTGCCTACACCTCTAGGGAACCAAAGGATCGCACAAGTCAAATCTCGAGACATCGGTCAAAGCATTGGCCAGGCCCCAGTTCTGATTCCTATATCCCGACACAAAATCCAGACACACTCATAAGACAACTCATGGCACAATAGATTCTAAAAAAAAAAATTCTTCTTTTTTCATTAAAAGCATCATATTTCTTTTACACATATCATGTCATCTTTTTCAAAAAAAAAAATACAAAAAATGCATCATCATCAATCATATACCATGCAAAAAAAAAGAATGTGCAGGTGGCCAACACAATCAATCTCTACCCTCCTCCTCGGCCACATCAGGTAAGTCCTCTGACTCATAATGAAGTAGTCTCGCACTCAACCTGCTCACCTCCATACGCAGGTAATGCACCTCATCGCGCTCAAGGGTATGGATCATGGCCTCCTCATCAGATAACATCTGATCGGCAGCCAACCTCCTCGACATCATCTCACAATGATACCGAAGTGCAGAGATCTTAGACAGCAAATGGCCATGAGTGGCCAAAAGGAAACCAGGATCAATGAACGGGGGCTCCTCAAAAGGTTCATATGAACCAGATGAAGAGCCGGCATCTCCAAGGATATCCTGCTCATCCTCATCAGTAGTCTGGTGCCAGCAAGGGATACGTTGATACAAAGACTGCTCAGCAACCCAGTATTGATATGGGGCGGTCACCATCGGAAAGGCCCGCAACTCAAAACCAAGCAGATCAACCGTCAGATAACTCGGCCAAGATTCATCGACCCGAGTCCTAAAGTCAGAGATCCTAGATGGAAGCGCTCGGCGCCCGATACCCATAAAAGCAAAAAGAGGAACATCCTGCTCGTACCCAAACTGCCGCAGGAACCGGGTAGGGTGGTAGGAAAAGTAAGATCAAAAGCCTACCAGCATCAGAGGAAGGCAGTGCGCATCGCAAAGCACTGGAGGAAGTGAAAGCCAAGATGACTCCCAACGAACATTCCAGTCACGAAGTTCAGCGAACATCCTGCAATACAAAGGCTCGCTCATCCTAGCTGTATGCGGAAGAAACTCCATGATGTGCCGCATAAGGTCTGGGCGACGGGTGTCAGGAAATGGTACAGGAACAGTCAGCGAAAGACGCTCCCATAGCCAAACCTGATCATAAGAATGAAAAGAAGTTCAGCTAGAGCAAAGCAATTCCTAAAAAGTAAGAAAGAAAAGGTACAGAAAAGATACCTGAAGAAATGCACAGCAGCCACGAAGGACACGAGTGCGGCCCAGGGCACAGTCAGTCAGCCCATTAAACAGCTCGGCCAAGATGAGAGAAATGATCCCCTGCCATCGGATAGCTTGGCTCATCACCTCAAAAAGTAAAGGAATCTGGGACCTGCACCATCCCGAGAACAGCACCTCAGCTATCAAGCAGAACATCAGTGCGTTCCGAGCAAGGATAGAATCGGCCACACTCCGAGAACCCGAAAAAAGATCATACAGTAAGTCTAAGGAGAACACTACAGCATCCTGGCCGGCAGCTGCAGGCCGAACAAGATAGGGTATCCCGAACCAGTTCTGCGGTGTGGCAGTCTTCGGCGAGAAATACTGAGTATAATCTCAAGGTAGGCCTGTCAAGCGTCCAAGCTCTTCCAAAGAGGGTCCCATCTCCATATCGTTGAACGCGAACAAGTTCAATGAAGGGACCCAGTCAATCAATGCAGCTCCAAGCATCCTCCAATCAATGTCAACTCTAGCCATATGGATCAGACTGTCGAAGCCATAGGACTCCAAATCCTGAATCTCATAAGCTGACAAACTATCAAGCCAAGCAAGCAGCCGTGGCGAGTAAGAAGGACGAGGAAGCAGCTGACAAGTCCTCACTGGTACCCCCTCCAGAACAAAAGGCCCAGAAATCGATGACAGCTCATCGAGGATCGGAAGATCAACGGGTGAAGGAGAAGGAAAAGCTGGAACCTCTGCAGACTCGACAGCGCCTGACCTGCCCTCAGTAACGGCTATGTCTGATATAGTCGCATCACTGTCTGAAACCGTCACAACCTCAGCCGCATGAGAAGACTCGCCCACCTCATGAACAGAGTGCGCAAAAGACCGACGATCAGGAGAAGGACGACACCCCCCATCAAAAGGGCTACCAGCGAAGATCACACCACACATCGTGGCATCCTGGCCAATCTGACCATCAAATAATGCATCTGAACCATCAAGAAGGGTCCCGGCTACCCCGATCAAAGAATCAACGGTCAGATCTGGACCTGTGACCCTCTCCAACAGGAAATCATGAATCCAGTCATCATCCTGACCGATCAAAGGGATCATCGAGGCATCCACACCGTCCATTATCAGGGGGACATCATCAATGATCACATCAAGTCTACCCAAACAAGTATGCCGCACATCTTGGCCCTCATCAAGAGCACCCAAACCGTCAAAGGTATCATCTGAACCATCCATCCCATCCAGACATGAGATCAGCCCATCTATGTCCATCATGGTCCCATCACCTCCATCAATCATATCATCCATATAGCCCACACCCAAGGGACACATAGCCTCACTTATGTCCCATCTCATCATCTCATCCATGCCATCCATTTCTCCCATAATGAGGGCCCCATTCAAATCAGAAATTTCAGCATGGCTGCCATTAATGGGGCCATTCAAAGCTCCACTAACCACCATCCCTAATGCCTCATCAATACCCCCATTCAATGCTCCATCTCTACCATCCATTAAAGAGATTCCACCATCATTAAAGCCTTCACCAACTCCTGAAGTGTGGGACCCACCATGGACAGCCCCTAAATCTCCACCGTCCATTGCTTGAGAAAAGACAAACCAAGAAAAGGACAAAATGAGAAGGGAAGATGAGACAAGGAAGAGATTCATGGCTGGATCGGAAAATCGGGTACGAGGATGAGGGAGACTGCAGCCAAGAGAATATGCTCACTGTCCGAACCCGAGCCAGCCCAGGCCGCACAATAGGCGAGCCTTGGGCGGCCCGCTCTGGGCCGCCCGTACGGACGCGCTCCCTCTCTCTCCACGAGATTGGCTCCATGGTCGTTGGTAGGTGAGGCTGACAGTCCACATCAGCAGATGGCATCCTGAGGGCCGCCCAAGGCCCCAATCCAATCCAGATTTCGATTGAGGTTGATCAGAATCATTTGGAAGGTACCCCACCTATCCAATCACGAAGCACTGCGACCAGAATGGGTCTGATCAAGTCAAAGAGAGGGAAAGATGATCAAGAGGGGGCCATAAGCAATCCGAGTCATTCAAAGACTAGATCGTCATGATCTAAACCATGGAAGAACCTACATGAGCCATCAAATAGCAGGATCAAAGGCCCAATCATCAAGAAAGATGGCTGGAACCCACGATCTGATCATCAAGTGGGCCCACAATGCCAAATCCAGCGATCTGAGCCGTTCAAGTCATCATCCACACCATGAGAAGCCTTCTTAGCCTCGCAAATCATCAAGAAGAGGTGCTCCAAAGTAAAGCTGAGGTCTCAAGTGGGCCTACAGGGCCGAATCAAGCGATCTAAACCCTTCAAGTCATCATCCATGCAATTAAGAAGTCTCCAGTCAAAGCATCCAGACATCATCAAGGAATTTGAGACAAGTCAAAGATCGTATATGTTAATGCAAAGATTTGTCAATTACCATGGTCAGTGTGTCGTCGAGTCTCCTTGCGGCTGAAGACAGAAGCTACTCAAAGAAGATCGCTCATTCAGTCAGCTTCAAGCCTCTCCATCCAAACCTTTGATCCCAAAACCCTTTTATAGATGGTCCAAATCCTTCCTAGGTACGCCCTTAGCACCATCTATAGTCCACCTTCCATTTAAATCAGCTTTGGAAGGGTTCATGTTAGCAGAAGTTGCTTAAAAATTGAAAAACAATATGTCTGCTCTCTCCGATACATACCCGATCCATCGGAGATTAGTCCGATAGGTGTCCGATCAATCGGACAATATGTCCGATCAATCGGAGAATTGTCCAGTAACATTAAAAACTTCTCTGGACACTTTTTCGATCAATCGGAGGTTTGTCCGATCCATCGGACAGGGTCTTCCGATTAATCGGACGGTATGTCCGATCAATCGTAGAATTGTCCAGCAAACATTAAAAATCTCTTTGGACACTTTTCCGACACTCGGATGTCAGTCCGATCCATCGGACAGGGTGCTCCGATCCATCGGACATATATACGATCCATCGGAGGAAATTCCAGAAAAATTACATTAACTCTCTGGAAGGAATTCCGATCAATCAGACCATCTGTCCGATCAATCGAACACGGTCTTCCGATCAATCGTAACTAAGTCCGATCAATCGGAGAACCTGTTTTTCAGCAAAATTCAAATCTAGCTAAAACTTATGTCCGATCGATCGGATCCTATCGAGCTGACCGTTTTCTGACCGTTAAATGTCATATCTATTTATAGAACTCGGTTGGATCTTGCCCAAGATACCTTGAGCATCATTTAGGGTTTGTGTGTGCCTTCTTCTTGAGATCCCCTTCTCTCAAACCCTAAGATTTGTTGAGTTCATACTTCAATCCATGTTGATCTGACCAACATTGATGAAGCATTCAAAGCTTGGATTGAATCATGAACTCAACCCCTCTTTAATGGCATCCTGACCTACCTCTCATAGATATTCTCTTGTCATCAATGCCATTAATGGTGGATTAGGTAGAAGCTTTCCCCATATAAAAGCCATATCCCCATATAGCCTCAACCTAACCCTAATCCCTCACCTTGGAATCTACAATGAGTCATCCGGAGCAAGGTTGCTGATCGAGGGAGCTGAAGAAGGTATCTTCTGTACAAGCCGAAGCTTCTTCAACAAAGGCATCATCAAGGGACTCAATCAGCTAAGTATATTTAGTCTTTCGAGTCCAAGAAACCTGCTCAAGTTGAGATTTGGGTTTCAGAGTTTGAAGACCCAAACTCGTAAGAGTCCTTGCGTAGGACAAGTCCTTGAGTAGGACAAGCCCTTGTGTAGTACTAAGTGGTCATGGATTAGTCCTATGGAAGGATGAATCCATGTGTTGAGTCGTAAGTCCTTTTGTAGGCTGTTAAGGTTTATGGTTAACCTCATTTAAAACTATAGTGATAGTGAAATCCGGCCACTCAAGGAGTGAGTGGATCAGCCGAGAGTGGAGTAGGTACATAACCGAACCACTATAAAAATCTCTTGTTGTGTGATGAATGGATGACCTGATTTACTTCTTTCACATGTGCTTTTATTGATTTATATTCTGCATATCTTGTGTTTAATGAAAGTGATCTGAGAATACATTGCATGATTACAAGTGTGTGATTGGGAAATTTAAAAAGTGTCCTATTCACCCCCCCTCTAGGACAAGGTAACTTGTTTCTTGCTTCTACAAAAGCGGTAACCATACTTATACCGCATTTTCAATTGGTATCAGAGAGGGTTCCTCCTCAAAGGCGTAACAGCCCGGAGTGTGATCCGTCTCTAGAAGCTTGAAATCATGTCAAAAGGGGATTCTAGTATGGTTTCCAAACCTCCATATTTTGATGGATCAAACTATGGATATTGGAAAGCAAGAATGAGAGTCTTCTTGCAATCATTGGATCATGCAACATGGAGGTCTGTGGAAATCAAATATGAAATACCCCTTTTGAGCACAACCACAGATGGGGTCACCACCACCACAGTCAAACCTGATGACTTATGGACTGATCTTGAAAAACTAAGATACATTAGCAATGCAAAGGCACTCAATGCTATTTTTTGTGCCGTTTCAGCTGATGAGTTCAAAAGAATTTGTAATTGCACAACATCCAAGGAAGCTTGGTGTTCGCTCGCCTCAAGTGTAAGGCTGCGATGTAGTAATAAAACTTGGTAAGACCGAGGTCGATCCACAGGGAAATAGTAAAAGCTACCAAATCACTCCAGCAACTCAGTTTTTAAAAAGGAATCAGATTTAATAGAGTGTTTACTTAAAACAGGAACTTAATGGAAAATCAGAGATAATAAGTACTAAGGCTTTCAAGGATCCACTTGTAGCAATCCTATGTCAATTCAGTCAATCCAAGTAGAAAACACAACTAGAATCGAAGTCCTATCTCTCATCTAGTTGGAAAATAAACTATTCACACACATTCAATCACATTCAAGTTGAACTTCCAAGTTCTAGTTCCATTCAATCAATACAAAACTCAAAACTATAGCCTGCGGAGTAACAGCCATGCCTCTGGACTATGGCCTGCTCAAGGATTACTATAATCCGAATTTAGATAAACAAACTTGGTAATCTTAGAGAATTAAAAGGAATTCATGTCCGGAGCACATAAACTCAGATAAGACGTCTCAAACTACCACTTTTTGGAACTAAATCATGTAAAAATCCAAACTTGAATGTAAATTACTTGAATTAAAATTAAACCAACATAGAATTAGCTACAAGCTTCACCTCTTAGCCTTAGCTGAGAGGTTTTAGCCGAGCATAGTCATGCTACAACTAAAAACTCTGAAATAAAGCATAAAAATAGAAAAACCCGACTAGGAGAGTTGCAGACGCTCCACAATCGCCTTCGCCCTTCAAACTCACGTTCCCTAGCTTCTCTGATACCCTAGGGAGAGCCCCTAGGTGGCCTTTTATAACAACAAACCTTCCTTGCGTCGAATTCTGTGAAAGACTACGCATTGCGCAGCAATTTTCGGAGTCCTAAATTAGAAAGGACCTTCCTTACGCAGAGCCAACCGGTCGTGACCGGTCGGACTGATTTTTTACACCTTCCAGAGAGCACCGCCGACTGGTCATGACCGGTCGGACTGGTTTTTTACATTCAACCAGCAAGTGTGGCCGACCGGTCATGACCGGTCGGACCAACTTGAATATGTTCCAGCATATACAGCTGACCGGTCGTGACCGGTCAGCCTTCTCTGTTCATCTCTCAGTGTGCATGGCCGACCGGTCAAGACCGGTCGGCCTGTTCCTCAGCAACCCGACTGACCGATCAAGACCGGTCAGCCCTCTTCAATTGTTCTTCCTTCTTTCTTTTCTTCTCTTCTTCATCCTCTTTTCTCTCTCTTTCTTCTTCTTTCTTTGGTCCATCTTAGGACTACATGCAATAGTTCAAATAACCCCTGTTAAGCTCCAATTAGATGAGGTCCGCTCTCATCCCTACAATCACAAAAACATGTGTTAAGTGGTCCTTTAAACCATGAAAATCATGCAAACCTTGTCGTGTAATGGGCAATGTAATGTATAAATTGGAGGTTCAACACACCCCCCAACCAGCTTTTTGCTAGTCCCGAGCAAAACATGCGTAAAACAATTTCAAACCTCCAAACCCAATTCTCTTCCAGAATCCATGTTTCTATCCATTCCAAGATGCAGAAGTATAAAATTTGGAGAAATTAGGTGATAGAAGCTGAACCTTGGACTCTCAAAACATAAGAAATGTTTACATGAAATTCCCACTGACTGATTGATAAATAGAGGAACTCGAACAGATTCAACCTAGTGTGCATAGTGAAAGTTCATCTCGTGAGTTCCTGGAATCATCTTCTTCATAGATTAAGTAAACCAAGGATTTTAAGGTGCACAGAGCAACAGCAAGCCTATGTCAGGAATTTACCTTACCGTCCTTCCGACGGCTTTCACACTACGTCCCATTTCCGACTTTGGTTACGGTTCGACCATCCCCCGGTTGGTAATAGGTAGCCCTTTTCGGAATTTTCCACCATTTTTCTTTCCTTCCCGATTTACTCCTTTCTTTCCTTTTTCTTTTAAATTAGATAGGATTTTTAGAAATCCATATCTTCCGTTATTTTCCCATGGACAAGGATGGACAAAATACCCTGGCTTGGCTGCTCAACACCTTTAAATTAAAGTTTAGCTAATCCACAAATCACATAACCCTGTCACTCATGAAAATCGTGTAATGTGAACTTGGTGCAAAGGTGTTCAAATTTTTCTATCAATCACAACAATAGGGGAACTATCATATAAAACCATTATGTTGGAAGAAATTCAAGACTACAACATCGCACACTTCGTATCTCCTCCTCTTATACTCATAGCATCTCAAATGTATAGAAACAAGATTTTCTAAAAGAGTTTTGAAATTTTAGAAAATTCGAAAAAAAATTGTGCATATGAAGCTCAAAATGTTGCAATATGCTAGATGAGGGATCTCATCTCACCCCCCAACCAAATCTTGCATTGTCCTCAATGTAAAAAGATAGTCAATTAGCATGAACATGAGAGCAATGGTAAACAATGAGAGAGTGAGAACAATAGTACCTGATAGAGCGATCATGGAATTCTCCAACCCAACAACTAAAACCTATGAAAACAGTAAAACAAAACTAAACCTACCTATGCTATACCTCCATCAGAATAGGAGATCAATCATCCTGATAGATAGGATCATTCAGGGAGATGGACATGTCCTCTGAATCAAATTTCTCAACAAATGGTTTAAGGCGTTGTCCATTAACTTTGAAACAGTCTCCATTTGCTGCATTCTCAATCTCAACAGCCCCATGAGGAAAAACTTCTTTGACAATATATGGGCCGGTCCATCGAGATCGTAATTTTCCCGAAAAAAGATGAAGTCGGGCATTATACAAGAGCACTTTCTGCCCTTCATGGAAAGATTTCCTTAAGATGTGCTTGTCATGAAAGGCCTTCATCTTGCTCTTGTAAATTCTCAAATTCTCATATGCATCGTTCTGGATCTCATCAAGCTCATTTAATTGAAGTTTGCGAAACGAGCTAGCCTTGTCAATGTCAAAATTTAGAGCCCGAATTGCCCAATAGGCTTTGTGTTCTATCTCCACAGGCAAGTGGCAAGCTTTCCCATAGACAAGTCTATAAGGGGACATTCCAATGGGTGTCTTGTAGGCAGTACGGTGAGCCCAAAGTGCATCATCTAATCTTAGGGACCAATCCTTGCGATCCGGTCTCACCGTCTTTTCCAAAATCTGCTTGATTTCCCTATTGGAGATTTCAGCTTGCCCACTTGTTTGTGGGTGGTATGGGGTTCTCACTTTGTGCCTAATACCATATTTCTTCATCAAAGTTTCAAAAGGTCTATTGCAAAAGTGAGAACCACCATCACTAATAATGGCTCGAGGCGTCCCAAATCTAGAAAGTATGTTTTCTTTGAGGAACTTGAGAACCGTACGATGATCGTTGGTTCTACATGGGATAGCCTCTATCCATTTAGACACATAGTATACAGCAAGCAAAATATAGACATGTCCAAAAGATGAGGGGAATGGTCCCATGAAATTGATGCCCCAACAGTCAAAGACTTCAAGATGTTGAATTGGGGTGAGAGGCATCATATTTCGACGGGATAATCCTCCTAACTTCTGGCAGCGCTCGCACGCTTTGCAAAACTCGTGGGTGTCCTTAAATAACGTGGGCCAATAAAAACCACACTGCAGAATTTTCGCAGTTGTTTTCTTGGCTGAAAAATGACCCCCACATGCTTGATCATGACAAAAGGAGATGACTGAATTGTGTTCATCATCGGGGACGCATCTCCTTATAATTTGGTCTGGGCAATATTTAAACAATAGAGGTTCATCCTAGAAAAATCTGCGCACTTCCCTTAGAAATTTACGTTTGTCTTGCGCAGTCCAATGAGTCGGCATCGCACCTATGGAAAGATAATTGGCTATATCAGCGTACCATGGTGGATGCATAGCAATAAAGAGTTGCTCATCAGGGAATGAGTCCTCAATAGGTGACTCGTCAATGGAATTTGGTAGGACTAGGCGGGATAGATGATCCGCCACCACATTTTCTACCCCCTTCTTATCTTTGATCTCCAAGTTGAATTCTTGAAGGAGTAGGATCCATCTAAGCAAGCGGGGCTTAGCATCCTTCTTAGAAAGAAGGTATTTCAGCGCCGCATGATCCGTGTACACAATAACTTTGGATCCTATTAAGTATGGCCTGAATTTGTCCAAGGCAAAAATAACAGCTAGGAGCTCTTTCTCCGTAGTCGAATAATTAACTTGGGCAGGATTCAAGGTCCTACTGGAGTAGTAGATGACATGGGGCTTTTTATCCTTCTTTTGGCCTAACACCGCCCCAATAGCAAAATCGCTTGCATCGCACATCAACTCAAAAGGCATGGACCAATCTGGTGGTTGCATGATAGGAGCGGTTGTCAACATGTCTTTTAGCTTTGAAAAAGCTAATTGACATTCGGCACTCCACTCAAATTGGTTCTCCTTTTGTAGAAGGTTGCATAAAGGCCTTGAGATGTGACTAAAGTCCTTTATAAACCTTCGATAGAAACCGGCGTGTCCAAGGAAGGACCGCACATCGCGTATGCTTTTGGGTGGCGGTAGATTGGAAATTATGTTAATTTTTGCCCGGTCAACCTCTATTCCATTGGATGAGATGATATGTCCAAGGACTATTCCTCTTTGTACCATGAAATGGCACTTTTCCCAGTTTAATACAAGTTGCTTTTCCTCACACCTCATCAAGACCAACTTCAAGTGCTTGAGACACTCCTCAAATGTACAACCAAAAACAGAAAAATCATCCATGAATACCTCAAGAAACTCTCCCACCATGTCCGAGAAAATACTCAACATGCATCGTTGAAATGTGGCGGGTGCATTACATAACCCGAATGGCATTCTTCGGTAAGCGAAGGTGCCAAACGGGCATGTAAAAGTGGTTTTCTCTTGATCTTCCGGAGCTATCTCAATTTGGTTGTATCCAGAATAGCCATCTAGGAAGCAGTAATAGGAATGGCCTGCCAACCTCTCCAATATTTGATCCATAAATGGGAGAGGGAAGTGGTCTTTCCTAGTAACCGTGTTGAGCTTCCTATAATCAATGCACATACGCCAACCGGTGGTCACCCTAGTCGGTATAAGCTCGTTGTTGGCGTTTTCAATGATGGTAATACCGGATTTCTTGGGGACAACTTGGGTAGGACTCACCCATTGACTATCTAAGATGGGGTAGATGATACCCACATCCAGTAGCTTTAACACCTCGGCTTTGACAACCTCCATCATGTTTGGATTTAGCCGTCTTTGAGGTTGTCTAGTCGTTTTTGCATTTTCTTCAAGGTGTATTCGGTGAGTGCAAACCGAAGGATCTATCCCTTTGAGATCCGCTATTGTCCATCCTATGGCTTCCCTATGTTTTTTGAGTAACTCAATCAGCTTGAGCTCTTGGTCTTTCTCTAGGTGGGAGGCAATAACGACTGGGAAAGTTTCCTCTTGACCCAAATATACATATTTAAGCTCGGATGGCAGTGGTTTGATGTCAAGCTTCGGTGGTTTGATGTTAGACGGTAGAGGTCTTGATGTGGTTGGTGGCAATTTTTCAAAATGGGGCCTCCACCGGCTAGTATCAACTACCGGTCTTACTGCTTGCACAATTTTACTAATGATGGGGTCTTCAGAATCCATGAAGTGTGCTAAGCATGTCTCCAAGCTTTCAAGTGGTTCAAGTTGGAGGAGTTCTTCTTCTTCAAAAATTTCCAGCATGTTTACATCGAAGAACTCATCATCGTCGACATCCCTATGTCTTTTGCCCAAATGAAACACATTTACCTCTAGTGTCATGTTTCCAAAAGATAGTTGCATCACCCCATTCCGGCAATTGATGATTGCGTTTAATGTGGCAAGGAATGGGCGGCCTAATATTACCGGTATTTGGGTGCTAGCATCCAAAACCGGTTGTGTGTCCAAGACTATAAAATCTACCGGGTAGTAGAATTTGTCAACTTGGACTAGAACATCCTCAACTATCCCCCTCGGTACACGAATAGATCTATCAGCGAGTTGCAATGTGGTTTTGGTGGGTTTTAATTCACCAAGACCCAATTGCTCATATACCGAGTATGGGATCAAGTTCACACTTGCCCCCAAATCTAACAAGGCACGTTCAATCCGGTAGTCTCCAATGATACATGAGACGGTGGGACTACCGGGATCTTTAAATTTTGGGGGGGTCTTTTGAGTGAGGATGGCACTCACTTGCTCAGTTAAGAAGGCCTTTTGCTGCACATTATATTTGCGTTTTGTTGTGCATAGGTCTTTTAGAAACTTGGCATAAGAGGGAATTTGTTTGATGGCATCAAGCAAAGGGATATTGATCTTGACTTGTTTGAAAATCTCTAGAATATCTTGAGAATTTGGGAGAGATTTTGGGGCAACCAATCTCGAAGGGAATGGTGCTACGGGCTTGTAAATGCGTTCCGGTTGTTGTGGAGCTAAGTTAGATCCATTTTCATCCTCAGAATTTACCGGATCATTAGGCTCATCGGCCTTCACCGGAATAGTCTTGTCAATTTGTTTACCACTTCTAAGGGTGGTAATGGATTTAGCTTGCTCCATGTTTTGGTTGGAAGGATTAGGGATGCTCACTTCATGTACTTGCTTTGGATTGGGCTGAGGTTGGGCCGGAAAGGTCCCTTCCCTAGCATTCAACCGTCCCTTAATCTCATCAACCGAGACTTTCAGCTCTTGGAACATTTGCT
Organism: Liriodendron chinense; assembly: GCA_003013855.2. Classification (NCBI taxonomy): domain Eukaryota; kingdom Viridiplantae; phylum Streptophyta; class Magnoliopsida; order Magnoliales; family Magnoliaceae; genus Liriodendron; species Liriodendron chinense. The sequence continues at coordinate 4,586,390 of ML058397.1, read as the reverse complement.
GATTCGATTCATTTATTTGCGCTTGCCCTTGCATAAACGCTCTTAAGGTATCCTCCAATGAGAATTGAGGTGGGGCCATATTTTGCATGGGTGGCCCTCTTTGGGAGTTGGTAGGATTGCCTGTAGGAGCATTCTTCCAACTGAAATTTGGGTGGTTCTTCCAACTCTCATTGTACGTATTACCTACCGGTCCATTGAAGGGCCGTTGATAACCATATGTGGCATTGGCTGTCTCTTGTAGCACTTCCTTAAATGCAGGAATTGTGGGACAATCTTGCGTAGCGTGTAAGTCGGTGAGGCAAATCCCACATGTGGTTTCAACAGCTTCCTTGGACTTGGGAACTCCACTTTTGCTAAGTTCCATGGCCTCAACCTTCCTTGTGAGGTTGGTTATCCTTGCATTCACATCGTCTTCTTCTTTAAGGACATAGATCCCTCCTTTCTCTTGAGTGGGCTTGGGGTTCTTGGGTTTATCCGAGGTATCCCAAGATTGGGCGTTTTCAGCCAACATGTCCAAGTAACTCCAAGCATCATCTGGATTTTTACTCATAAACTCGCCATTGCACATCATTTCCACGAATTGGCGCATATTGGAACTTAATCCATCATTGAAAAAATTTATAACTCGCCAACTCTCGTAGCCATGATGTGGGCAAGCAAGCAGGAGTTCCTTAAATCTTTCCCAACACTGAAAGAATGATTCACCCTCTTTAGCTGAGAAATTCATTATGGCCCTTCGAAGAGTGTTTGTTTTATGAGTCGGGAAGAACTTTTTCAGGAATTCCCGGTTCATCTCAACCCATGACCCAATCGAATGTGGTCTAAGAGAGTGAAGCCAATCTTTGGCTCTTTCTTTCAAAGTGAAGGGAAAAAGTTTAAGTCTGATCGTATCCCCAGAAACATTGGGATAATGCAAGGTGGCCAACACTTCTTCGAATTCTTGCAAGTGTAAGTATGGGCGGTCAGAGTCTAGCCCATGGAATTTAGGTAAAAGTTGGATTACTCCCGGTTTTATGTCAAGGGTTCCACCGTTAGCTGGTAGAACTATGCAAGAAGGTGTAATTGTATGAGCAGGTTGTAGGTAATCCTGTAGTGATCTCATTGGAGGAACATTATGTACCTCATTCTCTCCTACTCCTTCCTGATTTGCGTTTGTAGTTGGAGTAGGGGGGGAGGATTCTTTAAAGGTGTTTGATCCATACTCCCCAAACTTTCACAATGCTCTTGATAATTCCAGACTCGTCTATGGACTGACAATGGTCCAACTAAACCACCTTTAGATTGGAGACGATTTGAGTGATTACGTTCCCAACGGGACATAAACCACTCAACCAGAAACTGAAACTAATCCTATCCTAAAAATCTGAAATCTGAGAGTAATCTAAAAAAAACTAAAAAGACTAAGTTAGAAAAATATCACCTGATGCGCTTGAACTAAAGAAGAATTCCTACAAAACAGAAAGAATTAGTTAGTTCTAAGAAAATCAGGAAGCCTATCTATTTCTACTTCTACAGCCACTGAATTATTTGAAAACCGTTAACTAATTTCCCCGGCAACGGCGCCAAAAACTTGTTCGCTCGCCTCAAGTGTAAGGCTGCGATGTAGTAATAAAACTCGGTAAGACCGAGGTCGATCCACAGGGAAATAGTAAAAGCTACCAAATCACTCCAGCAACTCCGTTTTTAAAAAGGAATCAGATTTAATAGAGTGTTTACTTAAAACAGGAACTTAATGGAAAATCAGAGATAATAAGTACTAAGGCTTTCAAGGATCCACTTGTAGCAATCCTATGTCAATTCAGTCAATCCAAGTAGAAAACACAACTAGAATCGAAGTCCTATCTCTCATCTAGTTGGAAAATAAACCATTCACACACATTCCATCACATTCAAGTTGAACTTCCAAGTTCTAGTTCCATTCAATCAATACAAAACTCAAAACTATAGCCTGCGGAGTAACAGCCATGCCTCTGGACTATGGCCTGCTCAAGGATTACTATAATCCGAATTTAGATAAACAAACATGGTAATCTTAGAGAATTAAAAGGAATTCATGTCCGGAGCACATAAACTCAGATAAGACGTCTCAAACTACCACTTTTTGGAACTAAATCATGTAAAAATCCAAACTTGAATGTAAATTACTTGAATTAAACTTAAACCAACATAGAATTAGCTACAAGCTTCACCTCTCAGCCTTAGCTGAGAGGTTTTAGCCGAGCATAGTCATGCTACAACTAAAAACTCTGAAATAAAGCATAAAAATAGAAAAACCCGACTAGGAGAGTTGCAGACGCTCCACAATCGCCTTCACCCTTCAAACTCACGTTCCCTAGCTTCTCTGATACCCTAGGGAGAGCCCCTAGGTGGCCTTTTATAACAACAAACCTTCCTTGCGTCGAATTCTGCGAAAGACTATGCATTGCGCAGCAATTTTCGGAGTCCTAAATTAGAAAGGACCTTCCTTACGTAGAGCCGACCGGTCGTGACCGGTCGGACTGATTTTTTACACCTTCCAGAGAGCACCGCCGACCGGTCATGACCGGTCGGACTGGTTTTTTACATTCAACCAGCAAGTGTGGCTGACCGGTCATGACCGGTCGGACCAACTTGAATATGTTCCAGCATATACAGCCGACCGGTCGTTACCGGTCAGCCTTCTCTGTTCATCTCTCAGTGTGCATGGCCGACCGGTCAAGACCGGTCGGCCTGTTCCTCAGCAACCCGGCTGACCGGTCAAGACCGGTCAGCCCTCTTCAATTGTTCTTCCTTCTTTCTTTTCTTCTCTTCTTCATCCTCTTTTCTCTCTCTTTCTTCTTCTTTCTTTGGTCCATCTTAGGACTACATGCAATAGTTCAAATAACCCTTGTTAAGCTCCAATTAGATGAGGTCCGCTCTCATCCCTACAATCACAAAAACATGTGTTAAGTGGTCCTTTAAACCATGAAAATCATGCAAACCTTGTCGTATAATGGGCAATGTAATGTATAAATTGGAGGTTCAACACTTGGGACATCTTTGAAACTACTCATGAAGGGACTAGTACAATCAAGAGGTCAAAACTTCAACTCTTGACAACTCAATTTGAGAATATGAAAATGGAAGAACATGAGAACTTCATGGACTTTTACACCAGGCTGAGCGATGTCACCAATGCTATGTGGGGATTGGGGGAGAGAATTTTGGATCCGCGCATTTGTAGGAAAATTCTAAGATCCTTACCCGAACGATTCTCCTCCAAGGTCATAACTATTGAGGAATGTAGAGATATTGATACTATGAAAATAGAAGACTTACTAGGATCTCTACAGACCCATGAACTCCATTTCAAGGAATCCCCAAAAAGTATAAACACAGTGCTGAAAACCTCACACACTATACAAGAATCTGTAGTTGATAGTGATGAAGAAATGGATATGAATGAAATGGCTCTTATGGCCAAGAAGTTTAGAAAATTCTTCAAAAACAAAGGAAAGAGGGTTGATAAAAATAGCAAATCTTTTGACAAAAAGCGCTATACAGGAAAATCTCACAATAAGCCAAAAGATCCTAAGTGCTACAATTGTGGACGCTATGGTCATATTGCCTCTGACTGCCAAGCTCCTGCCAAAGAAAAATTTAAAAAGAAAGCAATGGCAGCCACATGGGACAACCTCGAGAGTACAGATTCAGAAACAAAAGAATATCAAAGTGATGAGAGAGGATCGGTTAAAATTCTGATGGCCTCTATCTATGAGATTGTCCCAGACATACAAGGCAAAAGAGACAAGGATGATCATGAGCTATCAGAAAACAATGTGACATCCTCCGATGATGACGAGGATGATAATGAAGGTTTGCAAGTTGCCTATGATGAGCTATTTCGTCAAAGCATCCTTCTTACCAAGAAGTTGAGCCAAGCAAATATTGACAACAATAAATTGGCTGTTGAAATGCAAGAAGTGAAGAGAGAAAACAACGGATTTTACCATCTGATCTATGAATTGAAAAAGAAAAACAAAGCAGCTCAAGACAAAATTAATACCTTAGAAGATGAGCTGAAAAAGGCAAAATCTGCAAATCAATGTCTAACCTTGCAGCTTAATCAAGAAAGTCAACTTAATGAAAGATTTGCCCAGAGTAGAGAAAAGATAGATGATATCCTTAGATCAGGTAAGCCTTGTAGGAATACAAGAGGGTTAGGCTATGGTGAGCAAACTAAGGTTAGTAACCCAGAACCTAAAAAGATTAGGAATGCATCAGGAAGCACTAAGAGAAATTCACCTATATGCCATGCATGCGGAGATGTTGGACATTTGAAATTTGAATGCTTGATCTTTAAGAATCCGGTTCGGAACTTGAAAGGTAAATTTGTACCTACCGGAAAAAGGATGAATCAGATGTGGAGTCCTCCTAAACAAACACCAAACATGAGGAAAAGTTATCCCACTCCACCGAAGAAAGACAAAAGAATGGAAGAGCTCCTTGAAATGGTAAAACAGTTGAACAAAAGAACCATGGAGCTGATGAAAGAGAAATCAAGTAAAGAGAAAACCTCAACACCTTATGCTCAAACGATGACATCCCTAGAATCAACCAAGAAACCTAGTTCTCCAAAAAGGGTAGTCTCTAAATGGGTAGTAAAGAATAAATGCTTAGTTATCCATACAGCCCTTAGAGCCGGAAGAAACACTAGGTGGTACCTTGATAGTGGATGCTCCCGACACATGACAGGTGACAGGACTCAGTTTTGTGATTATGCTGAATTTGATGGTGGGTCTGTTACCTTTGGAGATGGGAGTGTTGCCAAGATTGTTGGAAAGGGAACCATCACCGGGCCAGGATTGCCCAAAATTGAGGATGTACTATGTGTTGACGGTTTGAAACATAATCTATTAAGCATCTCTCAAATATATGATGAACAGCATTCCGTGAAATTCTCCAAAGAAATGTGCGAAATTATGGACCAAACTGGAAAATTAATATTAAAAGGGTTTCGCACTGGAGATAACTGCTATGTGATTGAAAACAAGGGTGATGAGGGACCATCTACCGTATGCCACATGGCTATTAATGATGAGACTGAATTATGGCATCAACGGCTTGGTCATGTCCATTACAGGAACCTTGCTAGGTTGAGTAGAAAGAAATTGGTAAGAGGATTACCAAAGATTGGAAAGAAACCAAAAGAAGTATGTGCTGAATGCTTGAAAGGTATACAAATTAAAGTTGCACATAAGAAGACATCCATCATTGCTACATCAAAACCCCTTGATCTACTCCACATGGATCTTGTAGGTCCCACAAGAGTAATGAGTCAAGGTGGTAAGAGGTACTTCTTTGTTATTGTTGACGACTATTCCCGATATACTTGGGTTGTATTTCTGAAAGAAAAGTCTGATACATTTGAAGAATTTGAGAAACTCATGAAACGACTCCACAATGAGAAAGAATGCACAGTGAAACGTATTCGGAATGATCATGGGGGGGAATTTGAGGACGGGCGCTTCGAACTATTCTGTGAAAATTTAGGCATCAAACATGAATTCTCAGCCCCAAAAACTCCACAACAAAATGGAGTAGCAGAGAGGAAAACAGAGTGCTACTCGATATGGCCACAGTTATGATGAACAGCAAAAATATAGCTCAAAATCTGTGGGCCGAAGCAGTGAATACAGCTTGTCACATCATTAATCGAGTTTATTTGAGAGCCGGCCTAGATAAGACCCCATATGAGCTGTGGAATGGAAAAGTTCCTAACATCAAGTACTTTAGGGTCTTTGGTAGCAAATGCCACATCCTTCAAGATAGAGAAAATCTAGGAAAATTTGACTCTAAGAGTGATGAGGGAATATTTCTAGGATATGCTTCTGATAGTCGGGCCTATAGAGTGTACAACACAAGGACTAAAACAACTCAAGAATCCATAAATGTTATCATTGATGACCAATCCCAAGAAGATACAAGACTTGATGATGATGAAGTGGGAGAACCGTGCCATATAGGTAAACCTGTTGAAAAATCTCCCACTCCCAATGCCTCAATATCTTTTGGAAATGTTCCACACATCAAGGATCATCCCCTCAATCAAATCATTGGAGATCCGAATGATGGAGTCAAGACTAGAAGACAACTTGAGGCCATCAACAGTCATGTGTGCTTCACTTCAAAAATTGAACCAAAAAATATAAATGAGGCTCTCAATGATGAGTTTTGGATACTTGCAATGCAAGAGGAACTTCAACAGTTTATCAGAAATGATGTTTGGTTTCTGGTTAAAAGACCATATGAGAAGAATGTCATTGGAACTAAATGGATCTTCAAAAACAAAACAGATGAATCTGGCAATGTGATTCGAAACAAAGCACGTCTTGTAGCTTAAGGGTACTCTCAAATTGAGGGAATTGATTTTGATGAAACTTTTGCCCCGGTAGCTAGACTCGAATCCATTCGAATTCTCATGTCCATAGCATGTGCTCTCAAATTCAAATTATTTCAAATGGACGTGAAGAGTGCCTTTCTAAATGGTATACTTGATGAGGAGGTTTATGTTGAACAACCAAAAGGGTTTGTGGACCCCAGTTATCCTCAAAGAGTCTACCGATTGAAAAAGGCTCTCTATGGGTTAAAATAAGCCCCCCGAGCATGGTATGAACGGCTTACTCAATTTCTAATTGCTCACAAGTTTGTTAGGGGGAGTGTTGATAAAACCCTATTTGTTAAGAGGACGGCTGATTCCTTTCTCATTGCTCAGATTTATGTGGATGATATTGTATTTGGGTCAAAATGTGAAGAATTTTCTGGCATATTTGCTTAACTAATGAAATCTGAATTTGAGATGAGTTTGGTTGGCGAACTGAAATTTTTTCCTAGGATTGCAAGTTAAACAGCTGAAAAATGGAATCTTTATCAACCAAACTAAGTATGCAAAAGATTTAGACAAGAGATTTGGGCTAGACTCGGGTCGATCACACACCACGCCTATGGCCACCACCATTAAACTTTCTAAAGACTTATCTGGCATAAGTGTTGATCAACATTTATATAGAAGTATGATTGGGAGTCTTCTCTACCTCACAGCTAGTAGACCCGATATTGCCTTTAGTGTAGGGGCATGTGCTAGATTTCAAGCCGATCCTAAGGAATCACACCTCATTGCTGTAAAAAGAGTGATTAGATATGTGGCCTGCACAACTGAATATGGCTTGTGGTACCCCTTTGACACCTCAACCATCATTGCGGGGTACTCCGATGCCGATTGGGCCGAAAATATGGATGATAGAAAATCCACAAGCGGTGGCTGTTTTTACGTCGGAAACTGCTTAGTTGCTTGGCATAGAAAAAAGCAAAACTTCATCTCATTGTCCACTGCTGAAGCTGAATATATTGCTGCCGGTAGTTGCTGTGCTCAACTACTTTGGATGAAGCAGATGTTGAAGGATTATGGTCTTAAACAGGACAAAATGACGCTTTTTTGTGACAACACAAGCGCCATTAATATCTCAAAAAATCCGGTTCAACATTCTCGAACTAAGCATATCGACATCCGGCACCATTTTATAAGAGAACTAGTTGAAGAAAAACTGATCAATCTTGAATACATCCAAACCGAGCGGCAATTGGCCGACATCCTTACTAAGCCGTTAGATTCCATAAGGTTTGAACACCTTCGGAAGTCTATCGGGGTATGCTCACTCTAGCAAATTGGAAAATGATGTGCATATAGGTATATCTGAGGAATTAGCCTCATATAATTGAGTGATCATTGATATTCTCAAGCTTACACTCTTACAAAATAAGCTGGGGAATCATTTGCTGAAAGGAGGAAGGGTTTAACTGCTTAAATGTCACTGGAGGCATTTCCGATTGATCAGACACTTCTCCGATCAATCGGAAATATCGGGAGTCCGATAGTTATATACGCGAGCCATGTTCATTTCTGCCCTATATTTCTGTTTTCTCTCAGCCTCTTCTGGTAGGGCATCCTTGTGCAATCGGACTGTAGCTCAGCTGGCTTTCCATCGGTCCTCATTTGCAGCAAAAATGGCTCCTCGTGTATCCTAGGTAAGGTCTCACAAGCTGTCAGTTCGGTTTCTTGCTGTCCGATCGGTTTCTTCTATCCCTTTCCTCTATTAGCTTATCATTTGTAGGGATTTGAAGTTCTTCCTGTCCATCTTGGTGTCTGCATTGTTCAAATCATTCCTCCAATCTTGATACACCATGCCTAAAGATCCTAAAGGCAAGTCCAAGATGGCTGCGGGGCCATCCACCACCGCCAGGTCCAAGAAGCTCCAAACTTCTCGACCTTCTCAGAGCTCTCCACCTCCTGCTGCTCCTCCTGCCCAGCCTGAGAGTCCAGCTTCAATCTCCTGATTCCAATCCCGCACCATTATATATGAGCGGGAGGTCACTTTGTCATGTGTGGAGCCCTTTGGCATTCCCGCTCTTCTTGCACAGATCGGGTGGGATGGTGTGCTACGATTTGGAGGCGTAGCACATCCTGAGGTTGTGTATACATTTTTATCTAAAATCATCAACCCCGTTGGAAACCCTCCATCGTGTGAGGTCATTGTCGGAGGACGGGTAGTCAAGATCACAGCCCAAACCATAGCCGACTTGATTGGGATTCCCATGTCCACAGCCCCTCAACCAAATGACAATCTTCTTGACTCTACTCTTCGGGCTGATTGGACTCGATACTTGTGTCAGGGTCCCAATCCCGAGTGGATAGACGGTAGTGCACTTCGGGCGTCTGAAATGTCCAATCGATTTCGAGTGCTCCACCAAATCTTCAGCACAAATGTCTACCCACGCAGTAGTAACAAATCCGATCTCACCACAAATATGGTCAATCTGCTCTATCACGTTGGTCATGGGACGCGCCTGTGTCTCCCATCCATCATTTTGGATCATATTCTGGATGCGCTGCCACACAACCGCAACACCATTCCGTTTGGCTGGATCATTACCAGATTGGGCACGATTGCGGGTTCACAAATATTGTGGTCCATCCTATTCCTCGCCGCACCTTCAGGGACCTCAATATCAAGAAGATGTCCCTACCAAAAGAGGATAACGTAGAAGACCGGGATTTCTCTCATACCCCCACACAGGTGTCGTTTGGCACTCATAGCAGGTCTTCAGCTCCATCACCGACGCCGGCCCCAGCTCGTCGCTCAGTCAAGCGGCGACTTCAGTCCGACGCCTCTTCGGCACCTCCTCCTCCCAGCACGGAGCACATCACTGCTCAACTACATCGTGTGGAGGGTGCCCTTGCACAGCATGGTGAGCGGCTGTATCGTCTTAAGGGCCTGATGCAGACCATTCATGATGTTGTTCAGCGCCTCACATCAGCTCTCTCATGTCGTCGAGATGATGTTGTTGGCCCTGCTCCATAGCTGCCTATCTTTTTAGTCAGGGTCCCTAGTGTCTAGTCGTCGCGGATCTCTTTTTGGAGCGACGTTGTTAGTTGTATTGATTGATACATCTTTTCTTTGACACATTTTGGATAGTCTGATGGTCATTCTTTTTGGATATTTTGCTATGATTTGTGTTGGATCTGGATATTCTGATGATCATTATGTTTTTTTTTTTGTTATGATATTTTGCTATGATCTTATGTTGAATAGTTTGATGATCATTCTCTTTGGCTATCTTGTGCATATATACATATACTTGTGCGAAATTGTTTTATCCTTATTGGGCTTCTTGCCCTCTTTTGGATTTTGTATATATGGTATGTTGGTCATGATATACATTTCAGGAGGGGAGGTTGGTTGCTTGGGCTATAAGCCCACTGTGCTTACTGTCATATACTTGTATATCCTTGCATGACCATGTGTGTGTTGGCTTCCTCTCTCGGCACGTTAATGTCTATTTCCTCCTTTAGTCTATGACATATGCGCTGCATTCTCATTTCACTAACCTTTGTCAATGACTGACAAAAAGGGGGAGAATTTATCCCACCAAAAGGTCCAGGTTATCTTTTTTGTTGATCTTTTGTGTGCAGGGACTAAGGGGGAGTTCAAGTGAAGCCTAGTCTGTACATTGAGTCTGTATATTTTGTATGTAATGAGTCATGTCTATGTATAAAGCTTTTATTTATTTACCTCGACATGATCAATGTATGTATTTTGGTTTTGGTGTCTAGGAAAAGTCTGTGGTATGGACCAAGACTTTATAGGTTTGGTTTTGTCTGGTAATTGACAAAGGGGGAGATTGTTAATGCAAAGATTTGTCAATTACCATGGTCAGTGTGTCGTCGAGTGTCCTTGCGGCTGAAGACAGTCTCTTTGCGGCTGAAGACAGAAGCTACTCAAAGAAGATCGCTCATTCAGTCAGCTTCAAGCCTCTCCATCCAAACCTTTGATCCCAAAACCCTTTTATAGATGGTCCAAATCCTTCCTAGGTACACCCTTAGCACCATCTATAGTCCACCTTCCATTTAGATCAGCTTTGGAAGGGTTCATGTTAGCAGAAGTTGCTTAAAAATTGAAAAACAATATGTCTGCTCTCTCCGATACATACCCGATCCATCGGAGATTAGTCCGATAGGTGTCCGATCAATCGGACAATATGTCCGATCAATCGGAGAATTGTCCAGTAACATTGAAAACTTCTCTGGACACTTTTCCGATCAATCGGAGGTCTGTCCGATCCATCGGACAGGGTCTTCCGATTAATCGGACGGTATGTCCGATCAATCGTAGAATTGTCCAACAAACATTGAAAATCTCTTTGGACACTTTTCCGACCCTCGGAGGTCTGTCCGATCCATCGGACAGGGTGCTCCGATCCATCGGACATATATACGATCCATCGGAGGAAATTCCAGAAAAATTACATTAACTCTGTGGAAGGAATTCCGATCAATCGGACACGGTCTTCTGATCAATCGTAACTAAGTCCGATCAATCGGAGAACCTGTTTTTCAGCAAAATTCAAATCTAGCTAAAACTTATGTCCGATCGATCGGATCCTATCGAGCTGACCATTTTCTGACCGTTGAATGTCATATCTATTTATAGAACTCGGTTGGATCTTGCCCAAGATACCTTGAGCATCATTTAGGGTTTGTGTGTGCCTTCTTCTTGAGATCCCCTTCTCTCAAACCCTAAGATTTGTTGAGTTCATACTTCAATCCATGTTGATCTGACCAACATTGATGAAGCATTCAAAGCTTGGATTGAATCATGAACTCAACCCCTCTTTAATGGAATCCTGACCTACCTCTCATAGATATTCTCTTGTCATCAATGCCATTAATGGTGGATTAGGTAGAAGCTTTCCTCATATAAAAGCCATATCCCCATATAGCCTCAACCTAACCCTAATCCCTCACCTTGGAATCTACAATGAGTCATCCGGAGCAAGGTTGCTGATCGAGGGAGCTGAAGAAGGTATCTTCTGTACAAGCCGAAGCTTCTTCAACAAAGGCATCATCAAGGGACTCAATCAGCTAAGTATATTTAGTCTTTCGAGTCCAAGAAACCTCCTCAAGTTGAGATTTGGGTTTCAGAGTTTGAAGACCCAAACTCGTAAGAGTCCTTGCGTAGGACAAGTCCTTGAGTAGGACAAGCCCTTGTGTAGTACTAAGTGGTCATGGATTAGTCCTATGGAAGGATGAATCCATGTGTTGAGTCGTAAGTCCTTTTGTAAGCTGTTAAGGTTTATGGTTAACCTCATTTAAAACCATAGTGATAGTGAAATCCGGCCACTCAAGGAGTGAGTGGATCAGCTGGGAGTGGAGTAGGTACATAACCGAACCACTATAAAAATCTCTTATTGTGTGATGAATGGATGACCTGATTTACTTCTTTCACATGTGCTTTTATTGATTTATTTTTTGCATATCTTGTGTTTGATGAAAGTGCTCTGAGAATACATTGCATGATTACAAGTGTGTGATTGGAAAATTTAAAAAGTGTCCTATTCACCCCCCCTCTAGGACAAGGTAACTTGTTTCTTGCTTCTACAAAAGCGGTAACCATACTTATACCGCATTTTTAGTATATTCATTCAGAAGATTTTTATACAGAAGAATGTAAAAGCCAAAAGAAGAAGGTCATACATCAAGTAAGCTGAATACAAAAGCAAGCTACAAGTCGCCAACATAGTCGTCATCGTCCCTCCTCTCGTCCCGCTCTCGACGATGAAGATCCATCAAAGGAGCTGTCACCGAGCCAGCATATCTGCGACGGCCCCCAGGAACATAGAGCGGAGGAAGCAGAGGCCCCTGGCCATACAGCAAGTACCACTCATTGTAATGGCGATCCGGGATCGTGAAACGAAACCCGAGCTCGCCCACAAGAGCGTCAGCTATCTCATCAGCTGGGATTTGAGCAGCTGGAGGAGGTGCAGAACAAGGGAATCTGGCCACTCCGGTAATCTGTCGAAGCAGCCTCTCACCCAGATACCACTGAAATGATTCAGCGTCAGAAAGCATGATCCGGAGGCATGAAGCATCATAGGTCTCCAAACACTGAGGGGTGTAGTAGAGAGGAAAGTTGGCGTATGGCATCCGAGCAAGCTATAACAAGGGAGATCATCACGATCAATTACAGTACAGCACGAGGGATAAGGAAAGCAAGATACTTACATCTTCAATGGTCAATCCGTCTATGTCAGCACGCCAATTGTCCGCAGAAACTCGAGAGTTCCGCTGACTGTTTTGTTGATGCGAGTACATGTGGCGATACAAAGATGGCTCAATGTCGTCCCGCATCCTCGGCGCAAGGTGGGGAAAATGGTCATAAAAGCAAGTCTGGGCAAGGGCACACCTAACAATTAGAGAGAGGAAGAGGGTAAATGTCTCCAAGAAAGGAGAAAGAAGAAGTACCTCAACGACAGGCCAGAAACCTATGTAGGACCGACTATTCCGACTGGTTTTATCCAGACCCTGGAAAATATGAGTCAGGATAGCCCCGTTCCAATTGTAGGGGTGGTGAAGATCCTCAACCAAGCGAAGAAATTTAGGATCGACTCTCTCATTGGCGTGGCAGAGAAGGAAGGACCCAAAGGCATAAGTGATCATGGCCCGTGCTTTGTGGAGGGCCTCTAGCTCGGTAGTGGGGATGACGGAGGCAAAAGTGTTGTAGAACCATCGCATCTTTACTTGATGGCCTTGGAATTCATCTTCAGGCGGGACATCACCAACAAGCCGTAGCCAGTCAGTGGAGGTGATGGGAGTAAGAGAGCTGACTTGGGGAACAACTGCCCCATGAAATGGAAAGCCAATTTACATATAAATATCCAGGGGAGTTATTCCCCATTCAGCACAAGGGAGTTGGAAGGTGTGGGTCTCATCCCGCCACCTCTCGCAAAGAGCCGCGAGCATCATGCGGTTGGCACTGTTGTTGTGAAAGCGTAAGGTAAGGAGGCCAGCAAAAGGAGTGTCAGCCAATACTCGTTCAAGCAAAGGCTGTGGATGTTTCACCCAGTTGTCCCAGTGGTCTCTGGTACCTCGACCCTTGATGGCGGGAAGAGGTTGGTGTTCTTGAGCCAAAGAGCACATATGGGCCCCTCGACGGATGATGAAAGTAGGATCATCCTCATCAATCACTTGACGTCCTCTGGTACCTTCCGCCATTGAATCTTACAAGCTTAGCAAGGTAAGTCCCTATCCTTTACCTGTTAAAATTCAAATTATCATCCAGGAAACCCATGGGATTGGACTCACATTCAAATGCAAGATCCAAAGTCCAACTCCATGTGTTACCTAGGATATGTGTTGGGCCCATTGAAGAAAGCAAGGCCCACCTTAAAGAAGGTTGCATGTCATGCCTTAGGCAAGAAAAGTCCATCATCAAAGGACACATTTTGGACAACAAATGCACTCAAGTGCCATGAGATCAACAAGGGATAAGAATCCTACTTCACTTGAGAAGCCCCTCTTCAAAGTCCACATGTGGCCAAGGATTGGTTCACTTTTCATACCAAGGCCATGATTCTCATTTAAGATGTTTCCATCTTTTTTACACATGTGTATGGACAAGTGGAGAATAGGAGGGAAATGGGCCCCCAAAAGCAACCCAAATGCCTCATCTCAATGGATTGAAGGGAGCACATAGCCCACTTGGAAAACATGAAGACCCATTCATGGGTTAACCATGGGCACCCCTATGTGCATCATCTTGATGAAAGTTTTGACTATGAGAGTACAACATGGCGGTCTACCCACAAACATATGAATCAAAGAAGCCAATGATAAAAAAATTTGATGCACATAGTCCACATGAAGAATCAAAGTTGGAAATGTCCATGCGAGGACAAGTTTGGGCAACTTATGTGCACTAATTTCTTTACAAAACAAGGGGACCATTTGAGCACAAGAGGGCATGGCTTGATGAGTCACCCAACCATCATGGAAATGACTAAGAATGGTATACATAGCCCACTTGAAGATCAAAATCCAAAATGCCCCAAAGCATGGGACAAAATTGGGCAACTTATAAGTATCATTCTTTCTCACAAATTGAAAGAAAAATCACTCATCCTTGAGAATGATGGTGGATGACCCACCAAGTACCCCAAGAGAAGTTCAAGGAGCTATGGTTGCATAGATAGCTCACTTGAGGAGGAATTATCCATTTGAGATTGATAACATCTAAGGAAACTCTTGAGAACCACTTTCCTACCACAAGAAAAAGCCATTTGAACTTAGTGAGATTGTTGGAACAACTCACTCATGGGACTTGTAGATGATCAAGTAACTCAAGTCCTCCATCCATTAAAAGAAAAAGCATGAAAGAAAAAAAAATCCTACATGGACAAAGTGTAGTGGTGCACACATGGTCCAAAGAAATCCAAGTTTCAATGAAGGCCCAAAAGCCCATCCATATGGAATAACTCCAAGGAACCCACCACACTTTGTACAAGGATGTACATCATAATCAAGAGATGGTGGAAGATTTAGGCTACTTGTCCATAAAGGCCCAAATAAGAAATCTAGCCCACTTGAGATCCAAGTGAAGAATGGGCTAGTCACCTTGGTCCATACACATGTAAAGAAAGATGGGGTCACCTAAAGTGAGCCCCATGAGCCCAAAACTTGAGATGGGTCCTACCATGCCCATGGGCCCAAACCTTGGAAAGAAGATGGAAAAGAAAAAGAAAGCTCCAAAGGAAATGACAAGAAAGAGAAAGTAAGAGGGAGCCCAAAATGAAGCATTGGGCCCATCAAATACACCAAGGGCCATGACTTCACTTTGAGCCCATTTGATACACATGAAAAGAGGCCCAACTCCCAAAAAGAAATATAGGATATTTTGCCATGCACACTTGATGGACATAACAAAATTACCCTTTACATACACATGAAGGGAGTATGAAAAGAAGAAAAGAAAAAATGAAATGGAAAGCTTGCAATGTCCTTCTCCATGCACCACCTTTGAAAGAGATTGGGGATCTAGAAAAAGGTCAAGAATGCTTGGGCCCACCTTCACTTCTTTTGAAATAGCTACATGAAAAAAAAAAGAGTCATGAGAAGAGATAATGAAGAAGGAAAAAGACAAGAGAGAAAGGGAGTGATCCATACCTTTACCACTCACCAAAGAGGGACCACCTTGCTGTCCCAAAACTTCTTTAAGGCCCACCACTTGAGAGAAGCAAAGAACCACCAAAAGAGAGAGAAAACTTGAAGAAAGAGAGAGTATGAGAGAGAAAAGAGAGAGATTGCACGTTGGAGGGGGCAAGGGTGCCCCATGTTATATAGAAAAGGGGGGTGCACCCGTTTACCCGACCCACTGAAGAAACCAGAGGTCAGGGACGGCTTGGGCGGCGCCCAGGGGGCCGTCCTACCTCCCACCTAGTTGAAACAACTTCTCACCCCCTCTCCTTGGGAAGAACTCCTCCTTGGGAAGGGTGGTTGCAAGTGAATCTTGTACCTCCTTGTAAGAATGAAGTGATGGAAGAGAATGGTAAGAAAAAGTAAGGAATCTCACCAAAATCTCATCTTGTGAGAAATTGGCTTGATGATGTGGAAAAAGCTCCATGGAATTTTCAAGAAAAAGAAAGAGAATTGACTTGGTCAAACAGCGATCTCAACCATCCAAAGGCATGACCTGATGATCTGAACCATTCTAAGAAGAATCCCCGGAATCTCCCACCTTGATTGCTACTGTCTTGTACATATTTAGGGTCTGAAGACCTTAAACTACGTCGGGATCAAGATCCCGAGGAATTTTTAATAAAAATGGGCATCGATCTCGTCCCTCAAAATCAAAATCGATGACTCAGAATATTTTTCAAAAATCACAAAAAGAATGTACTTTCAGCATGTATATGAAGTTTTTTTGGTCCGAAGACCTTAAACTACGTCGGGATCAACATCCCGAGAGATTTTTAATAAAAACCGGCATCGATCCCAGCCGTTTAAGCCAGGATCTGATGACCTGGATCATTTCCAAAATACCAAAAAGATTTTTTGAGTTTTTCATAAAAACCAGTATCAATCTCAACCACTTGAGTTGAACTCTGGAACCTTTTAAAATAAATAAATATATATATATATATATATATATATATATATATATATATATATATATATATATATATATATATATTGCCATCAATTTCAACTGCATAAATTCATCCCCAGTGGTCCAAAGACCTTAAACTACGTCGGAATCAACATCCCGAGAGATTTTTAATAAAAACCGGCATCGATCCCAGCCGTTTAAGCCAGGATCTGATGACCTGGATCATTTCCAAAATACCAAAAAGATTTTTTGAGTTTTCCATAAAAACCAGTATCAATCTCAACCACTTGAGTTGAACTCCGAAACCTTTTCAAAAAAAAAATATATACAAAAAAATTTTGCCATCAATTTCAACTGCACAAATTCATCCCTAGTGGTCCGAAGACCTTAAACTACGTCGAGATCAACATCCCGAGAGATTTTTAATAAAAACCAGCAACGATCCCAGCCATTCAAGCCAGGATCTGATGACCTGGATCATTTCCAAAATACCAAAAAGATTTTTTGAGTTTTCCATAGAAACCAGTATCAATCTCAACCACTTGAGTTGAACTCTGGAACCTTTTCAAATATATATATATATATATATATATATATATATATATATATATATATATATATATATATATATATATAAAATTTTTGCCATCAATTTCAACTGCACAAATTTATCCCCAATGGTCCGAAGACCTTAAACTACGTCGGGATCAACATCCCGAGAGATTTTTAATAAAAACCGGCATCGATCCCAGCCGTTCAAGCCAGGATCTGATGACCTGGATCATTTCCAAAATACCAAAAATATTTTTTGAGTTTTCCATAAAAACCAGTATCAATGTCAACCACTTGAGTTGAACTCTGGAACCTTTTCAAAAAAAAATATATAAAAAAATTTTGCCATCAATTTCAACTGCACAAATTCATCCCCAGCGGTCCAAAGACCTAAAATACACTGGGATTAACTTCTCGGGGGCTTTCTTCCCCAACCTGTTCCGGACATGGCTGGCAATTGATCGTACGTCCGGAATCTTTTAAAACAGGTAAAGGCTGAGGCGAGCAGAACTCCGCAACCCTGTTCGTGTTGAACGCACCGTGATAGACAATCTTGATTTGGAAGTCACTGTTGAATCTGATGGATGTTCCCTGTTCCTAAAACTCATGAAGGGGATTAAGGCTGTTGGGAGGTGGAGCGCACCCTCACGGAATTGTGAGCAGCGTAAGGCCCCAAACTGGATTGACTAAGGGAAATGTGAGGATGTGGCTCATTTATGGCCGAAGGAGTCCGTCAGACAATACGTGGTCTATGTGCATGCACATGAGGAACAGGCAACTTTGTGGGTGTGTTGATTGAAAACCCTCAAAATCTCCTCATCCGAAGATGTAAAACTACGGCACTTGACTGTGTGAGACCCGTCTTGCTCGCTGACGTAAAATGGATCGGGTGCCTTACCAGCTGTAGAAGCTGGAAATGGATGAAAATTCCATGCCTTTTCCTTGCATTTTAGAAAAATTCAACAAAATACCAAAACATTGCAAAATCACCTTTTCAAAAATCACAAAAATATTTCCCTTGCTTTCAAATCAAATATTTGCAAAATAAAAAAAAATATTTCCCTTGCTTTCAAATCAAATATTTGCAAAAAATCACAAAAATTGTCACTATCCCCCAGCACTACACTTCAGGAGTCTCGAACTCCGCTCACTTCATAGTTTGGGATGACGGATCCGATCGCCCACAAATTGGAATCTTGACCAAAACTGGCGACCAAGCACCGTCTCAATCGCATTTATGCCCAGAAGAACATCTTGAAGTCGGATAATATCCTCGTACATTTTCATTAGCAAAGAAACAGCATCTTGGGACGATGGACCTGATCGATCACAGGTCGGGATCTTGACCAACCCACTGACCAAACACCCGTATAAAAAAGGAAAATCCCCAAGGAAGCACAACCCTGGAAGCAATAAGCTCAAAATTCTCTACATCTCCAGCAAAAGCAAAATCATCAAACTGAAAGAGAATGAGCCAAAGCCATGCATCCATCATCACATACGCATCTCCATGCATCAACACCCATCGCATCAATCATCATATTTACCTGCTTTCAAAATAAAAGTCGGTTAGCCAAAGACCCCATAGGCATCCCTAGTGGAGGCGCATGCAAACCAGATTTTCATTTCAAAAAGACAAAAAAATATCTCTACTTGTAAATAAAAACCCCACGGAGTATCACTTCCCAGAGTGGGTATCTTTTCAAAAAATCCAAAAAAATATTTTCCCAGTAGAGCGTTCTGCCTCCAAAACACCAGGAGATCTTCCATATCTCTGGGTAGGAGCTGACGCAAAAATCAAATAAGATCCGATGTCTCGCGGTTTCCCCGGAGACCATCAGATCCAATGCACTCAAAGTACGGTCGAACTGAACTCCAGTGTCAGTGCGGTCGTACCACATGCCAAGATACGAAAAGATGAAAGCCAAAAGGCTCGGTCAAAGAAACCATTTGAACAGGTGGAAACGATGAATTGTAACCCAAGTATCAAAATCAGCAGATTGGGTGGAAAGAGTTCACCTGCACATACCTAGGCGTGGATGCCTGAAGTACCTTGACTGAGTCCAAGTCGGCGTAGTAGAATCCCGTAAGACTACATGACGCAGGGCATCTAACCACTTTGACAGCCAAGCGAAACAAGTAGTCCTGGAGTGATCTGGGAAAACATCAAACATCACAATCAGTCACAGGGTCAGTATCCTCGTAAGACTACAGGCGCAGAGGCTCTACTGTACCTTTCCGATGTTAGTACCGATTGGAAATGGAAGGGTTGCGATTGGGTACCCAGGTTGCAGCAAACTGCAGGGACAATCGCAACGTTCTCTCCAAACTCCCGCGGTATGTGCGAGTTATCAATTTCCAAACAATCAACTGACTCAGATACAAAGGACAACAAAGATTCCAGACCACAATCGAGGAAAGAATGAATTGCAAACCAAGCATCAAAATCAGCAGATCGGGTGGAAAAAGACCACTCGCACATACCTAGTCGTGGATGCCTGAAGTACCTTGACTGAGTCCAAGTTGGCGTAGTAGAATCCCGTAAGACTACATGACGCAGGGCATCTAACCACTTTGACAGTCAAGCGAAACAAGTACTCCTGGAGTGATCCGGGAAAACATCAAACATCACAATCAATCTCAGGGTCAGTAACCTCGTAAGACTAGCGACGCAGAGGCTCTGCTATACCTTTCCGATGTTAGTACCGATCGGGAATGGAAGGGTTGCGATTGGGTACCCAGGTTGCAGCAAACTGCAGGGACACTGGCAACGTTTTCTCCAAACTTCCACGGTATGTGCGAGTGATCGATTTCCAGACGATCAACTGGCACAGATGCAAAGGCAAGCAAAGATTTCAGACCATGATCTATAAATGACCGGGTCAGAAGTGGGGTATCCACTCGCTTTGGCATTCGGTTGCACGCAACCTCTGCCAAAGAGGGGCATCTGTAGACACCCCACCTTCGGCTACACTGTTGGTAGAGATAGCTAGATGAATGGAGGACCATACCCCCAAATCCCAAGTCCAAACTCAGCCAAACTCACCCTTGTAAGCCCCAATCCATAGCCCAACTCAAGCCTGAACCCAGTCCACCCACCCTTAAACATCAGCCTAAAAGACCCCCCATAAGAAAAGCCAGTCAAAAAATCCGAAAAAAGTCAAACTCGCTGAGTCAAACCCGCTGAGTCAACCCGTCGAGTCAAAACACCGAGTCAACCCGCCGAGTCAACCCGCCGAGTAAAATCACCGAGTCGACCCGCTGAGTCAACTCACCGAGTCAACCCACCGAGTCAAAACAGCAGCCCTGAGACATGACCATACCACGCGCTGGAAATCGAGGAGCGTCCGTACGGGCGGCCCCCTGGGGGCCGCCCAAACATATTTACGAGAACTGCCACTCTCCAACACTATAAATACCCCTAGCCTTTTCCCATTTCAACAGCCACTTCCCCTCTCTTCAGTCCGAGAGCTTTGAGTCCACCTCTCCATCCTTTAGCCCATTCCTCCACCAAGGAGAGCCCGAGTGAGGAGAGCCTAGCCCTAGTCCAGCCCAGCCTGACCACTGGTCCAAGCCTCCCAAGCCATCCAAGTCTTGATCCAGCCACTCGAAGCCAATCTTGCGACACCTCCGTCCATCTAGCTGTTCCTTACTAGCATCATCTCATTAGCATCTAGCATAAGTGCAACATCTACTTTTCTTCCAACCCCCCTGCTTCACTGCAAGAACTTTGATTATTCAAACACACAACATGCATTCCGCAAAAAGCACCTGTCAGTTCGAGCGTATGCTCTGGGCTTGCCTGTTAGTGGAACCTTCCCATTAGAAACTCTTACTGTTCAGACCTGCATTCATGTACATATCACTACAAGCACTTTGATCATTCAAACACACAGCATGCATTCCGCATAAAGCACCTGTCAGTTCGAGCGTATGCTCTGGGCTTGCCTGTTAGTGGAACCTGCCCATCAGAAACTCTTACTGTTCAGACCTGCATTCATGCATCATGTCATCTATGAGAATGTACGAGGATTAAAACAGACTTTCAAGTGTTAGTTCGATTCTGTGAAGTAGAGACCGTACTTCGGTACGGGCAGTGTGTGGGGTGCTTAACCTCTTCCCACCCTGTAACCGTGATCCCTTACCTCGAATCTCTGGCCGCAGATCAATAGGAGTCATTTTAGAGGAAGGAATCTTCGGATCCCCTTCTCTAACATTTCTACGGGGTCTAGCCGACTGTAGATTCGAAGTAACTGGCTAGTGGCGACTCTGGTCTTATATAAACTCATTTAAACACATCCAGCTTAACACGACAACCAAACAAAGCCCTCGAGAACAAGGCAAGCCAGTGGCACAAACGGCGATTCGCACTCACGCATCCTCTTCTTCTTTTCCCTAAAGGAAAGGGACGAGAACGTCGTGTGGGTGCGCGGAACGGCGAGGGTACACAATGTGTAAGGCAATATCAATCTAAAAAGTCACTAGAGCGCCAAGGATCCACTTTTAATAAGTTTCAATGCATCAACACAACTAGATCTCACATAACTCAATCGGAATCGAATTCATATCTCTATCCGATCGGAATATAGAGCGGTTCAATCAACAATTATCTAAAATAGTTGCTCATTCATTGATTCGATTCCCACAATAATACTCAGGCCTTGGGCACACTCAATTGTGTAGGCCAAGCCTCTTTCCAATCTAGTTGAGATTCACAACCATAGCTTTCATCAAATCCTGTCACTAAACTTGATTACAACTAATGATTAAAACTCTAATTAAATCAAAATCAATCAACAAATAGCTATTTCAGATTATAATAAAAAGATAAGAACTTTAGTTGAATAAGTTCCCACATGAAGATCGGGCCATTGTACACAAGGCAATCAAAGGGTCTACCATGCCCGGAGTCGATGATAGATCAATGAACTACACAAGCATAAACAATGCTCAGAAGGTAAGCTACTAAGCTTAGAATCACTAAGAATCACATGAGCCCGGAGTCATCAAGAGATCAAAGTAAAACCAAACTAGTACTTGATTCAAACTCATATTGAACTAAAATTCTTCAATTAAAACATAAAAGGAAACCTAGGTTGCATCAATCCATCAAAAACAAATCAAAAGCTTCACCTCTTAGCCATAGCTAAGAGGTTTTAGTTCATCTCTAACATCCTTGAACTAGAAGCCTCAAAAACATAAAAAAACTACTAAAACAGGAAGAAAACTAAGAAAACTTGAAGTAGAATCTGTCTCCCAAGTAATCCCCACGTCCTAGCATGCCCTGGTATAAAGAGGAGAAGTCCCTTTTATAGATTGGTGCGGAAGATTCCGGATTGCGCAAGGAATTACGCAATTGCGCAGAGAAAATCGGAGCTTTGCGTACAATCTGTTACGCTGACGACTGGTCGCACGACCGGTCTAAGCTCATGAATGACCAGTCACACAACCGGTCTCAAAACCTCAAAAACAGTCCAGTGAGTTTGGTGTTTCTGGACACCTCTCGACCTCTCTGGCGATTGGTTGGGCGACCGGTCTAGCTGTGTAGACCTGTCTTGGGACAGGTCTTGGGACAGGTCTTCCATATTTTCTTCTCTTTCTTTCTTCTTCTTTCCTCCACCTTTTGTTACTTGTTATGTTAATCTTCAGTGCATACAAAGTGACTCTTTTGACTATGAATTAGTGAAGTCTCCCTCTCATTCCTACAATCACAAATCCATGCATTAGATTAGTCTTTAAATATGTAAACCGTGCATAATGAGTGATGAATTGGGGTTAGAATATGCACAATTAAGAGCTCAACACACACCCCAACCAGCATTTTGCTAGTCCCGAGCAAAACATGCGTGAAACAAGCTTCATTCTCCAAAACCCAACTCTCCTTCAGAAACTATTCTTCTATACCTTCCAAGACATACAAGCGTAAAAATCAGAAAAATTAGGTGATAGAGGTTGAAACCTTAAACTCCCAAAACATAATAAGTGTTTATATGAAATTCCCACTGATTGATTGATGAATAGAAGAACTCAAACAATTCAACCTAATGTGCATAGTGAAAGTTCATCTCATGAGTTTCTGGGATTATCTTCTTCATAGATCAACTAAACTATAGATCTCAAGGTGTATAGAGCAACAACAAGCCTATGACAGGAATTTGCCTTATCGTCCTTCCGACGACTTTCACACTACGTCCCATTTCCGACTTTGGTTACGGGTAGACAATCCCCCGGTTAGTAGTAGGTAGCCCTAATCGGAATTTTCCACCATTTTTCCATCATTCCCAATTTCATCCTTCCTTTCCCTTTTCTTTTACATTAGATAGGATTTTTAAAAATCCATATCTTTCATTATTTTCCCATGGACAAGGATGGACAAAGTACCCCGGCTTGGTTTCTCAGCACCTTAAATCAAAGTCTAGCTAATCCATAAATCACATAATCCCTTCAACCCATGAAAATCGTGTAATGTGAACTAGGTGTAAAAGTGTTCAAATTTTCTATCAATCATAAAAATAGGGGAATTCACATATAAAACCATTATATTAAGAGAAATTCAAAGCTTGCAACATCCCTCACTTCGTATCTCCTTTTCTTACACTCATGCTATCTCGAATGCATAGAACCAAAGTTTTCTAAAAGAGTTTTGATTTTTAGAAAAATCAAAAAAATTTCTACATAATTGCTCGAAATGTCACAAAAGCTAGTAGATTTATCTAAGGAATCTCACCCCCCAACCAAAATCTTATATTGTCCTCAATGTAATAAGATATGCAATATGCATGACATGAGAGCAATGACATAAAACAAAGGAGAGTGAGAACGAGAGTACTTAAGGTAGCAAGTAGATCAATTCTAGCATCTTCCATTGTCTCGATGAGACTTATTCAATCCGAAATGTAGAAAAATAAATCCTAACCTACCTACCTACCTTTGGTTAGTCCGATCGACTACATGATCAAATTTGAGCAGGATCTTCATGAATTTCAATAAGTTTCTCATGAGGACCATCCAAAGTCTTGCTCGAATGTATACATGGGTGTGTTTCTTCATTAAGGTCCAATCATAGTGTGCACCACACGCATGTAAGGAAGAGATAAGAACAGCAAAAAGATATCTCCTCAAGTTCTGAATTGGATTGTAATTGATTAAAAAGGGGTCCTCCCAATCAGAATTTTCAATGGGCTGAAGAACCCATGATGGTGGAGAAACATTTATTAAATATTTTTCAGTTTGGGTTGTCTCGTCCACAATTTCAGAATTGCATGGTGCTTCCACAAACAATCGTAAAGAGTGTAAATCAGTGGAATGGTGTTCTTCAGTGTCTAACAAACTATCCAACTCCTTAATCATCTCATCATCCAGATCATAGGGGTGGGTCGTGCATTCCTCTAGGAAATCGAGAGAGTCGGATGAAAGGTCCTCGTTTTCCCTAAGTGATTGAGGAAAGTCTGTTTCAATGGCAATGAATTCCTCCTCTATAGAGGGGAGGTCTTCCAAAGAAAAATTTTCAGATTTAGTGATAAGCACATCATCTAACATTGGTGTTAGAACTTAGAAAAAGGGGGAAAGATCAGAACTACTCGTCAGCAGTCCTTCTTTCTTTTTTTCATGTTTCTTTTATTCTGGGGGAATTCTGAGTATAGAGACATTCATAGACAATCATAAGCAATCACAAAGTGTACACAAGAGAGAGATATCGCAAGGCGAATTTTATTCCAGAGATTTTGAGATCTTTTACATTCCAGGCTGTGATACTGGTCACGAGCCTTTAATTACATCAACGGTTGATCACCCTTGATTGGAAGGCAAAAGACTAATCCGTCGGGGATTATGGTCTTGAGTTCATGGTCGTAGAGACCTTTGTTTTCTTGTTATGGACTGAGCCACATTTATTAGACACGCCGGATGTCTATGTCCCATTTTCTTTTGGTGTGTCCGGGTTGAGAGACTGTCAGGATTCGAGTGGTGCAACTCGGGGCCCGCGCCTGTTACTGTGAACAGGTGACCGCTGGAATACACAAACCTCGAATGTTGGTCGGCATGACCCAAGGCCCGCGCCCGTACTTTTATGACGGGTGACCTTAGGAAAGCACTCCGCAACGTTCCCGAACGAGGGTTTTAATCGAGTGGTCCAACTCGGGGCCCGCGCCTGTTACTGTGAACAGGTGACCGCTGGAATACACGAACCTCGAAATGTTGGTCGGCATAACTAAAGCCCGCGCCCGTATTTTTATGACGGGTGACCTTAGGAAAGCCCGCAACTACCTCATTAGCTCAACCGACGGACCCGTTGTCGATGGGTAGGGCATCGACGGTCTTTTTCATAGTGGCAATCCATAGCAAGATGTTTCAAGCTTAGTTAGAACTCTTTGTTTGTGATTTCTCGTGGTAACCATAACCCCTTAGGTTTAGCCTCGGACCTTTATCTGGGATGAATAGAGCTTTGTACAGTAAAGTAAATGTATTTCTTCCGGAGTCGGGCGACTCGGCTTTGAGAGCATTCTTTCTTCTGAGTATTTTCCAATGATCTGTATGGGATCAGATAGGCTTTGTCGAGCCAAGATCTCTTGAAGATTTCGATATTCAATGGGCTGGATCGGCTATCTCCGATGCCTGCAAATGGCTAAGTATAGGGTCCGATGGACTCCTGTTCATGCCAATTTCTTATGAATAATGGGGATCGGTGCCCCGTGAATGCTTAACTCGGCTGTTGGATAGCCTGAGCGCTTCAACTTTGCCTCGGCGTCTTTGAGATCGCGATGGATTTCAACTGGCACTAGTCAATTCTCAAGCCAACAGGGCACTTCCCAGGGCTGAAAACGACTAAGTAGTGGACCTGTTTGCGGTCTGATTAGAGAAGTCGATGAATATTATCGATAACCGTCTTTGAATAGGGGTGGATTACGTCCACGAAGATCACGGTGCGATCGCATTTTGATTTGCTTAGCAAAAGTCAATTTTCGGGCCAACAGGGCACTTCCCAGGGCTGGAAATGACTAAGTAGTGGACCTGTCTGCGGTCTAATCAGGGTATTCGGTGAATATTGTCGATGACCGACTTGGAACAGGGATGGTTTATGTCCACGAAGATCGCGGTGCGATCGTGTTTTGATTCGCTTAGTAGAAGTCAATTTTCTGGCCAACAGGGCACTTCCCAGGGCTGAAAATGACTAAGTAGTGGACCTGCCGTCCGCTTGATCAGAGTATTCGAAGGTCCTGAGATCGGATAACCTCGTCGCGGTGCATGATTATGATGTATCATGTCAAGTAGAAGAAAAGTTTCCCTCTCGGGCTAGGTCCAATTCCGCCCGATTCTTCTCGTTTTCGCCGTTTTCGGCTCTTTCGGATGGATTTCCAGAGTTGCCAAATTGGCTAAGTGTTGGTCATTTTGGATCAAAACATTGATTTGGGCTACTTATCATTGACCGTTGGAGAATCTAATCCGGCGGATGGATAGATCTTATCGAGACGCATCCGGCGGCTGTGGTTTCATCGAAATCGGATCCCGGACGAAGGCGGGCCGTGCGACGGAAGGTCCACTCCTCCCATCAGCGTCCAGGCGCATGGGGGAGTGTGTACAGGCGCATGTGTCTATTTTTCAAGCGCATGTGACCATTTTACAAGTGCATGTGGTATTGCATCATCTGTCAAGCGCATGTGGTCATCATCCGGGCGCATGTGGTCATCATCCGAGCGCATGTGATGATTTTCCATGAAAAACAGATGACGGAGAGGTGTTCCGAGCGCATGTGGCAGTGCACATGCGCCTGGACCCAGAGAGTGGGCGCATGTCCCTCCCAGACTTAGAGAAAATTAGGATTTTTCGGCCAGAAAAGCCAGTGCATGTTGGGAAAAAGCCAGCGCATATTGGGAAAAAGCCAGCGCATGTTGGGAAAAAGCCAGTGCATGTTGGGAAAAAGCCAGCGCATGTGCCCAGCACTTAGAAAATTTCAAGATTTTCTTCCTGAACTTGGGATTCCGGCGAGGAAATCCCTTTCTGGCGAGGGTTTCCGGCGAGGAAATCCACTCCGGCCAAGGCATCCGGCGAGGGGAGAGAAAGCAAGCGCATGTGGTGCTTACATCACTCTGAGGTCGGCAGGGGATGATCTCGTGCTGATGTAATGAAGTGACTTCACTATTTATAGGTGGGAAATCGGGTTCGGGTCTACTCGGCGGGTATTTCCCGGCGCATGTGCCAGAAACTATGTCAAGCGCATGTGAAAAAAAAACGCACCGGGCGCATGTGGTGGATCCGGGCGCATGTGCTTTATCGGCACATTTCCCGGCGCTTTTCGGAAAAATGTTTAATTCACTAGAATGCAAGCGCATGTGTTTAGAGGCCAGGATCATGTGGTTGGAGGCCAGACGCATGTCCTTTGCCGGCGCTTTCCCACTACTTAGCCAGATTTTCAGGATTCCAGCACTTAGAAAATTTCAGCATTTCAACTCCGACGGGGGATCTCCAAAGGACAGCTACCTTTTCTAGCATGCGCTCACTGTCGCCAAGCCACTTCTAGGCTATGATTAACCTCCTGAATGAACGGGATGGGGTGTGGAAGTCCAGATGTTGCTAATTTTGGTACTTCCTTCCTAATTTGGAGCCTCCGGGTCGGCTTGTCGTATAGGAATGTTGTTCCGGGGAGCGCGCGCATGGAAATATTCATCGTAATAACTTCAAACTTGCTATTTAAGGGTTTTGGGACGCTCCGGATCATTTGGCGGTGAAGCACATGTCCAGTTCCACTCTGAAATGGTAGCTGTAGGCTTACGGACCCCTTTTTGTCAATTCCGGGCAGGGACGAAACGCATTTCGAGGTGCGCAGGTAAAAATATGCACCGGATGACTTCGAAACTTGCAGGTTAAGGGTTTTAGGACATTTCGGATCATTTGGCGGTGAAGCGCATGTCCAGTTCCGCTCCAAAATGGTAGCTGTAGGCTTACGGACCCTTTTTGTCAGTTCCGGGCAGGGACGAAACGTATTTCGAGGTGCGTAGGTAAAAATATGCACCGGATGACTTCGAAACTTACAGGTTAAGGGTTTTAGGACATTTCAGATCATTTGGCGGTGAAGCGCATGTCCAGTTCCGCTCCGAAATGTTGTTTTAGGCTTACGGACCCTTTTTGTCAGTTTCGGGCAGGGACAAAACGTATTTCGAGGTGCGCAGGTAAAAATATGCACCGGATGACTTCGAAACTTGCAGGTTAAGGGTTTTAGGACATTTCAGATCATTTGGCGGTGAAGCGCATGTCCAGTTCCGCTCCGAAATGTTGTTTACGAATTTTGGTCGCTACCAAGCGATCAGGGTTGTGCAGGCGTTTTCAGGGCTTTTCTGGCCTCAAAACTTATCCAAATCATTGCCACTAAACCATGGGATGTTTTTTTATAATGGGTGCAAATTTGAGCCCGAACAATTGGTTGATCTAAAATTTCAGATTGTGCCACCACATCATCCAAAGAAACAGAATTCTCAACCCAAGGGAGTTTTTCCACAATAGAATCCGGCATGTGTTGTTGGTGGAAGGGCTCAAAAATATCGACTTCAGCCATTTCTCTAGTAAGAATATCTTCTGACGACTCATAAACATTCGGCCCTTTGGAATAAGAAATCACGGGCTCACAATCATCCACGGAACCCTCATTGTAGGCAATCTCACTATTACTTTTAGATTTTATGGATTCCTCAGGTTCGTTAACCGTCATTGAAATCTCTTCATCATTAAAATCGGGATATCTAAAAGAGATAGTTGATTCACCATAATTGATGGTGATATTGGGGTCACCAAGATCAATATCCTCTAGAAGTTTAGTAATTAAATCTGGAGAAGGTTGGGTTTGGATAGCCTCATCCCCCTCATTATTGGGGATTGATTCGATGTTCCCAATGTTAGGTTAAGGATTTTGAGATGGCGAGAGGTTTTGTATGCATTACTTAGTTATTTTCATAAACTCTCGCAGTGTATCCTTAAGAGTTCGTGTCGGTTGTGGCTCGTGAGAAAGAAACTCTTGAGGATAATTGTTGGCATCCATGGTTGGCTCGTCTCCCAAATTGAAATTTTGATGCTCCCACCTATTAGGATTATGCATGTCATATGTTGCGATATTAGATAGTTGTTAATATTTGTAGCCAAACAAGTGATCATACATTGTCCTAACCGGTGGAACATTATTCATCTCTTTCCGATACTCTCCCATTGTCTTACCTGGCGAAAAATTATGCCCATTGTTGTCATTCCGGTAATCTCGCAAGGTCTTACGTGGGGGAGTATTAGAAGTAGATTGAGTCATAGAAAGATATTCATGCTTGTAATGGTTCCAATCATAATGATTTTTTATTTGGTTCGACCTCTCATCTTCCAAAAGGTATTTAGACAATCCACCCGTCCAATCATTCATAATGAAATTATAAGAAGTTGAAACAGAAAAGAATTCTTCCTTCCATCCTTTACTTCTCTCTAAAACCGAAGCACAAGGTGTCTTGCAATGGCTGAGCCAGAAGCAAGGATAGAGACCGATTTCTCCTGGTCAATAGGGGTTCAGAGAACTCCCCACCCACTCTTTGAGTCTTTTGAGAAAAGTGCAGAAAAAAAGAAGAAAGAGGAATAAGATTGAGAAGAGAAATCTCTGAGCACAAGGTGATCCAAGACGGCAGAGCCGACCAATAGGAATCCAGGCGGCACAAGGCCAACCTATCAGAGATCCAAAAGGAGTCTCCACCCACTCTACAAGAGATGAATATGGTAGGAATGAGTAGGAGAAGAAGAAGAGAAAGGTTAGAATGATAAAACCTGATTTGTGACTTAAGATGCCTACTTCTTCTTCAACTTCCTAAAAATCCCTGAATTAGACCTATGTTAGAATCCTGCAAAAATCAAAACAAAGTAAGTTAGTATTTAGAAGAAAACCTACCCTAGAAAGCAAAACAAATCCTAAACCTATCTTAACACAATCTCAACTAAAAGTTATTTCAGAAAATTCTAAAAACACCGCATAGAAATCCCCGGCAACGGCGCTAAAAACTTGTTCACTCCCCAAGTGTAGGGTTGCGATGTGGTAATAATTCGGAAAGACTGAGTATCGTTCCCACAGAGATTTATGAATGGGTATTCTCAGAATTTATCTAAAACAACTAATAATTAAGATTTTATTAAGAATTAAAGCTAGAAAATAATGATTTGGGCTTAAATAGTGAATGTGTAAGGTAATATCAATCTAAAAAGGCACTAGAGCGCCAAGGATCCACTTTTGCTAAGATTCAATGCATTAACACAACTAGATCTCACATAACTCAATCGGAATCGAATTCATATCTCTATCTGATCGGAATATAGAGCGGTTCAATCAACAATTATCTAAAACAGTTGCTCATTCATTGATTCGATTCCCACAATAATACTCAGGCCTTGGGCACACTCAATTGTGTAGGCCAAGCCTCTTTCCAATCTAGTTGAGATTCACAACCATAGCTTTCATCAAATCCTGTCACTAGACTTGATTACAACTAATGATTAGAACTCTAATTAAATCAAAATCAATCAGCAAACAGCTAT
Source organism: Liriodendron chinense (assembly GCA_003013855.2). NCBI lineage: Eukaryota > Viridiplantae > Streptophyta > Magnoliopsida > Magnoliales > Magnoliaceae > Liriodendron > Liriodendron chinense. The sequence goes on along the minus strand of ML058397.1, from coordinate 4,555,833 downwards.
TTCAGATTATAATAAAAAGATAAGAACTTTAGTTGAATAAGTTCCCACATGAAGATCGGGCCATTGTACACAAGGCAATTTAAGGGTCTACCATGCCCGGAGTCGATGATAGATCAATGAACTACACAAGCATAAACAATGCTCAGAAGGTAAGCTACCAAGCTTAGAATCACTAAGAATCACATGAGCCCGAAGTCATCAAGAGATCAAAGTAAAACCAAACTAGTACTTGATTCAAACTCATATTGAACTAAAATTCTTCAATTAAAACATAAAAGGAAACCTAGGTTGCATCAATCCATCAAAAACAAATCAAAAGCTTCACCTCTTAGCTCTAGCTAAGAGGTTTTAGTTCATCTCTAACATCCTTGAACTAGAAGCCTCAAAAACATAAAAAACTACTAAAAAAGGAAGAAAACTAAGAAAACTTGAAGTAGAATCCGTCTCCCAAGCAATCCCCACGTCCTAGCATGCCCTGGTATGAAGAGGAGAAGTCCCTTTTATAGATTGGTGCGGAAGATTCCGGATTGCGCAAGGAATTACGCAATTGCACAGAGAAAATCGGAGCTTTGCGTACAATCTGTTACGCTGACAACCGGTCGCATGACCGGTCTCAAAACCTCAAAAATAGTCCAGTGAGTTTGGTGTTTCTGGACACCTCTCGACCTGTCTGGCGACCGGTCTTGGGATAGGTCTTGGGACAGATCTTGAGACAGGTCTTGGGACAAGTCTTGGGATAGGTCTTGGGACAGGTCTTCCATATTTTCTTCTCTTTCTTTCTTCTTCTTTTCTCCACCTTTTGTCACTTGTTATGTTAATCTTCAATGCATACAAAGTGACTCTTTTGACTATGAATTAGTGAAGTCCCCCTCTCATTCCTACAATCACAAATCCATGCATTAGATTAGTCTTCAAATATGTAAACCGTGCATAATGAGTGATGAATTGGGGTTAGAATATGCACAATTAAGAGCTCAACACCAACTCAAGTGGTGCCTAAGAAATTCAGAATAACCATCGTAGCCAATGCCAATAATGAACTCGTACCAACCAGAGTCACTACCGGTTGGAGAATGTGCATTGACTACAGGAAGCTAAACACAGTTATGAGGAAAGACCACTTCTCCTTACCATTTGTTGATCAAATTTTAGAAAGGTTGGTGGGTCATTCCCTTTTTTGCTTCCTTGATGGCTATTCAGGGTACAACCAAATATAGATCGCCCTAGAGGACCAAGAGAAAATAACATTCACATGTCCATTCGGTACTTTTGCCTATCAAAGGATGCCATTTAGATTATGTAATGCCCCTACCACTTTTCAGCGTTGTATGCCGAGTATTTTTTTGGATATAGTGGGGACAATTCTTGAAGTCTTCATAGATGATTTCTCTGTATTTGGTTGTAGCTTTGATGAGTGCCTTATGCATTTGAAATCTGTGTTGAAAAGATGTGAAGAGAAGAACCTTGTGTTGAATTGGGAAAAATGTCACTTCATGGTTCAAAAGGAAATTGTACTTGGTCACATCATCTCACAAAACGGAATCGAAGTGGACAAAGCTAAAATCAATCTTATCTCTAACCATCCACCACCCAAGAGCATACGAGATGTGCGGTCCTTTTTGGGACACGCCGGATTCTATAGACGGTTCATAAAGGACTTCAGTTCACTCTCTCGTCCTTTATGTAAGCTACTTCAAAAGGAGAACTCATTCGAGTGGAATGAACATTGTCAAAATGCCTTTACCAAACTTAAAGGTATGTTGACATGTGCTCCCATAATGCAACCACCTGATTGGAGCCTTCCTTTTGAAATTATGCGCGATGCGAGCCATTACGCTATTGGGGCTGTGCTAGGCCAAAGAAAAGAGAAGAAGCCATGTGTTATCTACTATGCAAGTAGAACCTTAAACTCAGCCCAAGTAAACTACACTATTACAGAAAAAGAACTTTTAGCTGTAGTTTTGCCTTGGACAAGTTTAGGTCCTACTTGATTGGATCCAAGATCATCATATTCACTAACCATGCCACGCTTAAGTACCTTCTCTCTAAGAAGGTGCTAAGCCACGTTTGTTAAGATGGATCCTCCTACTCCAAGAATTTGACATAGAAATACGTGATAAGAAAGGAGTAGAAAACGTAGTGGCTGACCATCTCTCTCGACTTGTTCTCACTGATTCCCCTAAGACGACCGCGATCAATGACATGTTCCCTGATGAACAACTTTTTAAAGTCTCCCAATTGCCATGGTATGCGGACATTGCTAACTATCTTACTACAAGTACAACTCCAACACATTAGAAAAAGCAAGATAAAGATAAGTTCTTCAATGAAGTGTGGAAATTCCTATGGGACGATCCTTACTTATTCAAGTATTGTCCTAATCAAATTATAAGGAGATGTGTGCCGGATGATGAGAAACACAGTATCATCTCCTTTTGTCATTCTCAGGCGTGTGGTGGCCACTTTTCAACTAAGAATATCACGGCTAAAATTCTGCAATGTGAGTTTTATTGGCCCACCATGTTCAAGGACACCCATGAGTTTTGTAAACCATGTGAGCCTTGTCAGAAATTGGGAGAAAACTCCCGTAGAAATATGATGCCACTCAATCCCATCTTACCAATCGAAATTTTTTATTGTTGGGGCATCGATTTCATGGGTCCATTTGTAAGACCCGTACCCTGAATTACCCTCCATACATTTAGTTTCTGATACCAGTACTTCCAGGACTGACCAGATCAACGATCTCTTATCACAACCCTGATTTAGTACCGCAGCGACCCAAGACTTGTACCCTTGCGACTGCGCAGGCGCTACGATTCCAACGCCGCGCGGCATGCTCCGTTTCGATACCCAATTTGAAAGATGCATTCATGTGCGTAAATCAAGGTGGGCCACACTACATATGCACGGCGTGGGCCCCACTTGCACAAATCCCAAGGTTGTCCCATCAATCAATCAAATATCCCATCAATCAATCAAGCATCACATCAATCAATCAAATGTCCCATCAAATATATCTCTCTCTCCCCAAAAGTCAACACAACCCATACCTCCCATGCCCTCTCCCATCATCATCATCATTACCTCATGCACCCCCTCTCTACCCATACAAGATCCATACGTAGGAGGGGTGGGTCTTCTCATGCCCATTTGCAAGAAAGGAGAGAGAAAGAGATTTGAGTGATTTGAGTGAGATTAGAAGAGAGATTAGAGGTATTGAAGGAGGAGATCCAAGCTTGGAGGACCCCGATCATCATCCGGACCGTCTGATTGTCAACCCGACCCCATCCAACCGTCCAATCATCATTGTGAGTGCAAACTTCCCCCCTTTTTCTCATTTACCTTTCATTTTATTTCCTTGGGCCCACCTTGTGATGGGCAATGAGATGGATGGGCTGGATCATCAGGAATGGGCCCCACGTACTTGTAATAATAATAATAATAATAATGTTAAAAATAAAAAAAGAATGAAGGAGATGGCCGCTGGACAGCCAGCGTCCAGAGGACGCTGCTGCCCAGCAGCGCTGGGGCGAAGCTCCTTTGGGCGTTGACCGTGGGTCCCCACTCGTGGGACCCACCTTGATGCATGTATTTGATCCACGCCATCCATCTGTTTCTCCAGCCCATTTTAGGGCTGGACACCAAAAATGAAGCAGATCCAGATCGCAGGTGGACCACACCATGGGAAAACAGTGGAGATAATGATGTGGACTGCTGAACTTCTTTGGCCCACCTTGATGTTTGTAGGCCTCGTAGCACACCCAATATAAGGTTCTTTGGGTTCCCCAGGAGCTGAATAATCTGATGAATGGAGTGGATCTTACACATGTGGGCCCCACTTGAAAGTATTATAAAAAAAAGGAAGAAGATACGAATTCTGGACGCTGGATGTCCTCAGCGTCAGAGATGCTGGAAACGTCCAGCGTACACTGGAACGGCCTGAGTGGGGTCCCCACTCGTGGGACCCACCTTGATTTTGTGTTAAATCCACGCCGTCCATCTGATTCTCCAGTCCATTCTAGGGCTGGGCACTGAATATGAGACAAATCCAAATCTTAAGCGGACCGCACCACCTGAAACAGTGGAGATCATGACTTCTACTGTTGAAATTTCTCTGGCCCATGTTTCATTTTGTAGATCTTATAAGCTGTCCAATATTGGGCTCGTTGGGTCTCCCACGAGCCGGTAAACATGATAGACGGAGTGGATTGTCCTCATGTGGGCCCCACTTGATAAGATCGAGAAGAAAAAGAAGAAGAAAAAAAAAAGACAAGAAAGAACCAGCGCTGGACGCTGGCCTCTCACCGCGCCAGGGGCGCTGGGAGTAGCCAGCATCCATGGATGCTGGGCTGCTCGGCCGCCCAATCAATGGCCCACCACGTGGGACCCACCATGATGTTTTTGTTTTATCCAAGCCGTCCATCTGTTTTCCTAGATAATTTAAGGGCCCAAGCCTGAGTGTTAAGAAGATCCTAATCTTGGGTGGGCCTCACCACAGGAAATCGTGAGGATGAATGAAACCGTGAGGATGAATGTTTACTGTTGAAACCTTTTCAGGGCCCCACTATGAGGTTTACTTACCATCTAATATGTTGTCAAGGACACAGACCTGGATGAAAAGAAAACACAAATATCAGCTTGATTGAAAGCTTCTGTGGGCCCCACTACAGTGATGTTTATTTGTCATCCAACAGAAAGGGGCGCTGGCTGGGCTGGTTGGGCTGCCCAGCAAGTGGCCCAGTCGTGGGACCCACCTAGAATGTATGTGCCTTATCTATTACGTCCATATGTTTTTCCAGCTCATTTTAGTGGCTGAGCCCAAAATTTAAGCATATCCAAATGTCAAGTGGACCATGCCATGGGAAACAGTGGGAATAATGATCTCCACCGTTGAAACCTTCCCAGCCCTACAGTGATGTTTATTTGTCATTCAACCTGTTCATAAGATCACATGTATATGGATGAATGGGAAAACAAAAATACCAGTTCGATTCAAAACTCTTGGGGCCCATTTGGGTGCCACGCTCCAAGCAGCGTGCTTTGGCACGCTCGGTGGCCCACCTTGTGGGTCCCACCACGATGCATCTGTTTTATCTATGCCGACCATCTATTTTTCCATATTATTTTAGGGCCGTGGGCTCTCACAATGAGGTAAATACAAACTTCAAGTGGACCACATTGTAGGAAACGGTGGTCATTGATGCCCACCTTTGAAACCTTCCTTGGGGCCATTGTAATGTTTATTTATCCATCTAACCAAAGGTGATGGGGCCCAACTTTGGGTCCCACCTTGATGAATGTTGGGTATATCTTGTCATTCTTCTTGGCAGGGGTGTGGGCCCAGTTTTGGGTGGGCCACACGTAGAAAATAAGGGTGGTTGAACGCCTACCATTGGAAACCTTGCAGGACCCATCTGCTATGTTTATTTGCTATTCTTCCTGTTCATAAGTCACCCAGCTATGGGTGGGGTTCCACACGTGTGGTGTGCGGGCCCCACCATAGTGTTTAGGTGCCATCTCACTTGATTAGTGGGAAAGCACAAATATTTGGTTGATCCCAAACTGTTGGGGCCCATTGATGTATGTGGCTTCCCCACTCCTTTGTGCGGTTATCCCCAACCACCGGTCCACCTTGTTATGCATGTGTTCTATCCACGACAGCCATTGGCCACTATGGTGCGATATGTATGTTGCCCATCGATTAGGACCGCCTTAATTTGTGCTTGATCCAAACCATCCGAATGAATGGACCCTAGCATGTTATGTACAGGATGGCCTTGGGACCACCTTAGTGTGCGTGTTCGAATGACCGCATTGTCCATCCCGTGGATCCACCTTGATGATTAGTTGTGTAAACCCTTATTGAAAGGTCATACAGATCTGGATGCATGGGAATCCCTAAAGTTCGCTCGGTCCAAGTCATAGGGCTACTTTCTTAAACTCACCCTCTTGAACCGTATTGTCAATTCACCTTGTTAACTCACCATGTTGACCCGCCTCGTCAACCTGCCTTATTGACTCACCTTGTTGACTCACCATGTTGATTGATCCTGGTGACTCAGCTTGTTGTATACTCATATGACTCACCCCTCCTACCCTTGTACCCAACTATTAAAGACCACCATATCGTGTATATCCCATCCACACCATCCGTTTACCTTTAGGAAGAGTGTGGGGCTCATCCTCGACAATAGTATGTCATGTAGGCCATCCATTATATGGAGCCTATCTTGCAGTATGAGGTTATACCTGTCGTCCCTTTTTGGACCTCATTGTACTGACCATCTATCTCAGATTACCCTACCATTTATGATTCTCTGTCATGACCTGTCTATCTTGCAACCTGTTCTATGACATTCCTTTTACGGACCATTCATCGTGTTTATCTCAACTGTACTACATGATTATGGGTCTCGGCATGATTTTGAGTATTCTACTCTTGCCGCTCAAGTAGGTTCTACCTTTGATGTGTCGGTAGTGTCTTCAATCTTTTTCTTTCCATTTGAGTTATCTGAATGTTAAAGGTTAATCCATACCGTTCAATTGTTGGATCATCTGTGTTTTGTATACCATCCATTTAGGGTCCTATCTCTTTGTGTTTGCTTGTGTTATAAGTGAATTATCCTTTTATGCTATTTTTAGTATGTCTGTTGCCACACGTAGTGTTATTTGGAATACTCTTATGCGATCTATATACTATATGCTTCAACGACCACCATGCATGTGTAATGAGTATGTATCCTGAATCATCATTGTTAGTTGGGGACCACTAGGGCATAAACGCATTCATAAAGCATTCGAGCTGTAGTCGCACAAATGTAATTCACGTGATCTCTATCGCAAACCTCTCCAATAGGTATGGGACCATTCGAGGACAGGAGTCTATCATCCTGACTTACACTGTATGGTAGGAATAGCTTAGCATACCTTGTAGCCCTTGGTGCGAGATTCCCTGGCTAGTGACATCCCGCACTATGACTCGATCATTCATATGTGTCCCCTCATCTTAATCATATCTCAAATAGGTTGGACTAGATTGCTTTATTGCCATCGTGGTAGATTGACCACTTATTGGCACTCATACTGTATGCTTGACTCATGCATCATGAATGCTTAGCTCATCTGATTGTCTTATATCAACTGGCCATAGCGGCCGCGATTGTCGTGCAGTACATTACCAGTTGACGGTAACATTGTATTTGAGACCCTATAGTTTTATGGTGCTCTTTGGAGACTTGCATGGGCATGTCGTCCCACGTTTGTATGCATGGTTGCATTTCGCACCGTCTGCTTGTGCCACACATAGCATGGTTACTACGTTGCAACCACAGCTCCATCGTGGTTTGCAGAACACCAGAAATATGTGATCTTTAAACTGGATGCCAAAGATGTCCCTAGGTGAAAGTCCCTGATCCCGTTGGTACCAAGGTGGGTGCTTCATTCAAGGACCGGGTGGTTTAATCATACACCAGTATGCCGAATATCAAACGGCGGTGTTTTCCACTGCACGTGGTCAGTTTGGAAGGAGGTCTGACCTAACCTACTGGAAGAGTGTTAGCAAAGTGGGTTGAGTTTAACCAGCTGTGAGTAGGTCTGCTATTGCACCAGATAGGCTTTGACATTCTACTGGTGAGTAGTGAGGTCTGTGAGACCCCAGTGATGTTCCGTTTCAGAGATGGTATCGGTATCAGTGATGTGACTGATGTTTAGTATGGTGTGGGACGGTCCTGACGTGGGCGGGTGTGATGTGGGCGGGGCTGTAAGCCTGGGCAAGCTACCACACTGGGCGAGCTACCAGTTCCGAGTCCTACATTGCTTAGGTAATCGCGTTATGACTGTTCGTATCTGGACCAGTGTACTGAGAGGTGGTGATTTGCATACATGTATTGGATCATTGTACGTGACATTAGGCCCTGTAGGCCATTGCATAGTATGAGTATATAGCCATGGTAAGCTAGTTATATGTATTGGATGCTTGCATAGCTGTGGTAGACTGGTTATTCATATCACATGATCGTGTAGCCTAATTAGGCTAAGTTTTGGTTTAAATTTCTCATCATGCTTTACTGCTTACTCTGATATTTATCATGCTTGTCATACGCATTGCGCACGCACACATGCACTCACAAAGCTTCGTTCGAAGCTTATGCGCGTTTGTTACGCTGCAGGTTATACCAGAGTGTATCAGCAACGTTGAGTTGGAGTTGGGAGTGCAGTAGCAGGAGGTGCTGGATTGTGCACAGTTTTTATATTTTGTGTATTTACCTTTCGGTACTGTATGTAAACGAAATGACTTAGTGAAAATATTGTGTTTGTCTTTGATGGGACTCATATGGTGATGCTCATGTTTCAAAAAAAATTCAGACCCTAAAATTCTCCTTGTGGTATCCCAGGATCGGAACCTGGCGTGTGGGGTTAGGATCCGAGATCGGGGTACTACGGAAGCTGCCACCTCTGAATTCAAGTTTTCAGCGAATGGATGTCGAGAACCGAATTTGGGGCGTGACACCATTCCCATCTTCTTTTGGAAACTTATATATCTTGCTTGCCATCGACTATGTGTCCAAATGGGTTGAGGTGATTCCATGCCGAAATAATGACCATTAAAAAGTCATTCGTTTCTTAAAAGAGAATATTCTTTCCCGGTTTGGAACACCTCGAGTCATCATAAGTGATGGAGGGTCTCACTTTTATAATCGCCCATTTGAAGCCTTAATAAAGAAATGTGGCGTAACTCACAAAGTGAGCACTCCCTATTTCCCATAAATAAGTGGACAAGCTGAGATATCCAATAGGGAGATTAAACATATTTTAGAAAAAACGGTGAACCCAATCGCAAGGATTGGTCGCTTCGACTTACTGATGCACTCTGGGCTTACCCTACCGCTTTCAAGACCCCCATTGGAATGTCTCCCTATCGACTTGTCTATGGGAAAGCTTGTCACTTGCCCGTGGAGTTGGAACATAGGGCTTATTGGGCGATAAAGAAGATGAATTTTGATTCTGACAAAGCAAGCTCGTTGCGCAAACTTCAATTGAATGAACTTGCGGAACTCCGGAACGAAGCATATGAAAATGCGAGAATTTACAAGGATAAGACGAAGGTATTCCATGATAAGAACATCTTCGTAAGACATTCACGATTAATAAAAAAGTCCTTATGCATAATTCTCGCTTACACTTATTTCTGGAGAAATTGAGATCTCGATGGACTGGTCCCTACATTGTACAAACTGTCTACCCATATGGGACCGTCGAGTTGTTGAATTCAAGGAACGGCAACATCTTTAAGGCGAATGATCAGCGATTAAAGTCCTTCTTTGAGAAGTTTCCTTCAGAAGGTATGTCCATACCTCTGACTGATCCTGTGTATCAGGATTTTTGATCTCCTAGTCTGATGGAGGTATATAATAGTTAGGATTGGGATTTTGTTGTTTTTTCTTTGTTCTTTCATAGGTTTGTTAGAAGGAGGTAGAATCTCACTTTTTGTTCTCTCAGGTACTTTTCTTCCTCACTCCCTTTATTTTAGAATTGCTCTCATGTTTTGCTCATTGCATATCTTTTACATTGAGGACAATACAAGATTTGGTTGGGGGGTGTGGGATCACTAGGATGAATCCAGTGTTTTGTAAGATCTCGAGCAATTATGTAGGAACTTTTTCAATTTTTCTACAAATTCAAAACTCCTCTGGAAAATTTTGTTTCTATGCATTTGGGATTGTGTGAGTATAAGAAAAAGGAAAAGTAAAGTGACTGAAGTTGAATATCTTGAGCAATCTCTAAGATACTAGTTTTATATATGAACTCCCCTATTTTTATGATTGATAGAATTTCTAAACACTTTTACACCTAGTTCACATTACACGATTCTCATGCTTTAAAAGGATTATGTCGAATTGTGAATTGGTTAAGTTTGGATTTGAGGTATTGAGAAACCAAGCCGGGGTACTTTGTCCATCCTTGTCCATGGGAAAATAACGAAAGATATGGATTTCTAAAAATCCTATCTAATGAAAAAGAAAACGGAAAGGAAGGATGAAAATATGGGAATGATGGAGAATATGGTGGAAAATTTTTGAAAAGGGCTACCTATTACCAACCGGGGGATGGTCTACCAGTAACCAAAGCCGGAAATGGGACGTAGTGTGAAAGTCGTCGGAAGGATGGTAAGGCAAATTCCTGTCATAGGCTTGCTGTTGATCTATACACCATTGAATCTATACCTTAATTAATTCACAAGGAAGGTAACCCCGGAAATCCATGAGATGAACATTCATCGAGCACTAGGTTGAATTGTTGGGATCTTTCTATTTATCAATCAATCAGGGAGAATTTCATATAAGTACTTGTTATGTTATGAGAAGGTTAAGGTCTCAACTTCTATCACTAAGTTTTCCTGATTCTTGCACTCGCATATCATTAAGTATATAGAAACATGGTTTCTGAAGGAGAGTTGGGTTTTGAAGAATGAAATTTGTTTCACGCATGTTTTGCTCGGGACTAGAAAATGCTGGTTGGGGGTGTGTTGAGCTCTTAAATGTGCATATTCTAACCCCATTTTATCACTAACTATGCTTGAAATACATGATTAAAGACCCAACTAATGCATGGTTTTTGTGGTTATAAGAATAAGAGAGAGCATTCATCAATTGAAGACTTAAAGACGCTATGTACAAGCATTGAAGATCACAAGACCAAGCGTCAAATGATAGAAGAAAGAAGCAAAGGAGAGAAGAAAGAAAGCAGAAGAATACACTGAAGACCGGTCGTCCAAAGCCCAGGACCGGTCGTCCGACCGGTCCGAATACTCAACAGAAGAGGCCCATACTGCAAACTTGGCTGGACAATCCACGACCGGTCATCCACGGCTCAGACTGGTTGTGCGACCGATCCTTGAATTAAATTTCTGGGTTTGAATTTCTGAAAAACTCACTGGACAGTTTTTGCGTTTTTGAGACCGGTTGTGCAACCGGTCGTCCAGGAGCTCAGACCGGTCGTGCGACCGGTCGTCTGCGTAACAGAACGTGTTCTACAAGCTCCAAATATCTCTGCGCAGTCTAGGATTTCTTGCGCAATCCGGAACCTTCTGCACTATTCTATAAAAGGGGACCTAGGGCTTCTTCCTAATCCATCCTAGAAGAGATTGAGCACGGTGGGAGATGGCGGAAGTCGGATGCAGAGTTCTACAACTCCTCCTAGTTTGTTTTTCTAGTTTTATGCTTTGTTTAGTTGTTTTCATGTTTCCTTGGATCATGAACGGCTAAACCTCTTAGCTAGGGCTAAGAGGTGAAGCTTGTAGTGAATCTAAGATGTTTCAATTCGTTTGATTTGGTTTCAAGTTAGATTATTAGTGAAGAACAATGGTTTCAAGTTTAAATAAAGTTCTAAGTAGTTTTTCTTAATCTTATGATGGCTCATGGATGTTTAGAAGAATTGCTTAAGTTCTTAATTATTTTGAGTTAGTCTAGACCTGTATGATCTGAGGAATTGGATTTAGTATGCTCTAAGACCTATGATCCTCATATGGGAACTTCGTACCAAAAGTTCTATTTTTCTGAAATTTCTGGAATATGTGAGATTGTGTATGTGATTTGGATCAAGTTCAAATCATGATCTAATTATGCTTAGTGACAGAGTTTAATGATGATTATGATTGTGATCTTAACCTATTGGAATTAGGATTGACCTATGCAATTGAGTGTGCTCAAGTCCTAGGTTGAATTGAGAGAATCACGTACATGATTCACACATATGCCAGATTGCTTGTTTTAACTGCTCTACCATCTGATTAGATAGAACTTAATTTCGATTCTAATTGAGAAAGTGAGAAACCACACCGAATTGAGCATCGAGGATTTCTACAAGTGGATCCTTGAACCCCTAGTTCCTTTTTATTAATTGATTATCTTTAGTTTAAAATTGTTATCTTCATCAAATTACTAAAATCCCGTTAGTTAGTTCTTCAGTAGAAACCATTAGAAGTGTTTTGTGATTTCCTACACAAGTCCCTGTGGATCAACCTCGGTCTTACCGAGATTATTACTACATCACAACCCTACAGTTGGGGAAGCGAATAGTAGGTTAGGTTTTTGTAAGTAATTGATAAAGGGGGAGATTGTTAGTATACTTTTCTATGGCATACTAGTATACCTTGTTTGTCAATCGCTTAGGTCAGTGAGTCTAATGTCGGTTGAGCTTAATGAAGACAAAGACCGAAGACCCAAGACGGACTAGCTACATCAAGGATGAAGAAACAGGTAAAAGAGATGCCTTGGTGTGCCTTGCCTTGAACATACCCAAAACCATAACCTCTTAGATGACTTGGACCAACTAGGTATACCTTTAGTCATCATCATTAGTCTTAGAACTCCATGAAAAATATGATAAGTTAGACTAATTAAAGAGGTTGAAGTTGCTGTAAACAATTCAGCTTAAACACCAGTTTCCGATTGTTCTCCGATCAGTCAGACATTGGCTCCGATAGAACTCCGATCCATCAGACAGAAGTTCCGATCAATTAAAAATTATTCCAACAAATTTGAAAATTCATTGGACATATTTCTGATCAATCAGATAATCTTCTGATCCATCAGAAGGGGTCAATCCGATCAATCAGACTATGTTTTCGATCAATCAGAATATCTTCTGAAGAATCCACTAGACTGATTTTTGATCAATCGGACATGCCTTTAATCAATCGGACAGGTCTCCGATCAATCGAACCTTTTTTCGATCAATCCGAGATACGCGAATCTGTCAGTTTTTTAATCGTTGAAAGAAAATCTATAAAACATGGGGGATTCGTTTTGGAGCTAAGGGAGGGGATTTTGAGGAGATAGAAGCCACCATTGTTGAAGATCATTAAGAGCTCTATTCCTAACCCAAACAAGTGATCTTTCTTGTGATTCATCACAAGCATGGAGCATTCAAAGCTCAAGAAGAAGATGCACTTGTCCCTCTTTTGATCTCTAGAGATTGGATTGATCTTGATAGTCATAATCCTATCCAATACTCTATGATGAGATCTTTATAGGTGAGACTCTCTATGCAAACCATTCCCATAAGTTGTAGAGATCTCAAACCTACCCTCCTATTACCTTTTAGGTATATCAAAGGCATCATTTGCAAGGTGGTTGATCAAGAGGAGCTGAGGCATTGGCAATGCAGCAGCAACACGATCGGGGGAGCAAGGGAAGCTAATTGAAGCACGGGAGAGCGGAGATCAAGCAACTCAAACCGGTGCTGAACAAGGGGCTCATCCGACAAGTAATGTTGTCATTGTAGAGAGTCCTTCCACTCAATTCCCTGTGGGAGTTGAGTATTGAGTTTGTTTGACAAACTTGAACTAGGGTCATTTGCTGATCCTTGCCTTATTAGTTGAGCCTAAAACTCTAGGGACGTTGGCCGTTCCTTGGCACATTTTTTGGACTAAAGACTAGAGGTTGTTTGGGACTCCTTGGCACGTTTGGTGGGCCTAAATAAAGTCTCCAAGGGGGAGCCTCCAACAAGGGAGTGAACATGCGTAGTTCTTATGTAGGACTAGACCTTGCATTGGTCGAATAGGTTGGGAGGAACCTGTAAACTCCTCGGTTGGGTGGAACCGATTTAAAGCACCTTGGTTGGGAGGAACCAGATTTAAACTCCCTAGTGAATGGCGGAACCAGGAGTGGAGTAGACAAGTGGTCGAACTACTATACATGCTTGTGTTTGTGATTGTATTTGAGCACATTTCTTATTATGCATTGTGTTTAATTGCTTAATTATAAATGCTTAATTAGAATGTATGCAGTGCACTAAATAGGCATATCCACACACAAGATGTACTTTCACTTAGTTATGTAGACTTGAGCTTAGTTGATCCATCCTCTATAGTCTACTTGGGTTGCATAGATTAGGAGCTTGATTTGTTAATCATTTGAGTATCTATGCATGCTTAGACTAGGTTGCTTATTGTTTACAATATGCTAGTTGTGTGATTGGACCCACTTAGTCTTGGAAGCCGAAGTGTTCTTGCTTACTTGTTTAATTTGTTAAAACTGTTAAGTAGGCGAAAAGAATTTCAAAAGGTCCTAATCCCCCTCCCCGTTTGACTTATCCATAATACTAGTTGCTCTCATAACTTTCGAGTGCTAACATGCCTTGGTAATCCAAAAAGGCGTAATTTCACCCTCTTGTGCTCTTTGGACTCCCCCTGAACAAGTCTGACTGGTCAAGACTGGTCGGCCAGTGTATTTTGTTGCTGAAATTCAGTAGCTTCTCACAGAAGCTCCAAAAAATCATGCGTTGCGGGAGTCCTTACGCGATTCTGAAAGATTTTGAGGCGGTGGAGCCTCCCCATTATCAAAGGACAACTAGGTTCTCTTCCTAAGGCAATATAGAAGAGCGGGAACTTCGTGGGAGGTAAAGAGGATTGTCGTGGAGCGTCTGCAACTCTCTTGAATCTGATTTTTCATATTTTCTAGTTAGTTTTTCATTGTTTCTAGTTAAAGCATGATAATGCTTGACTAGAACCTCTTATCTAAGGCTAAGAGGTGAAGCTTGTGGGTAGTAGTCATGTTAAATTCGTTTTAATTCAAGTACTTTACTTTAAGTTTGATTTTAAATTCTAGTTTGAATAAAAGATGGTATTTTTGGATGTTTTATGAGAGTTCATGTGCTTTGGACATGGGTTCCTTGCAAATTCTCTGAGATTATTATGTTTGGATTGTTTAGATTCGAATTGTAGTAACCCCTGAGCATACCAATGTCCATAGGCATGGTTGTTACTTCGAAGGCTACGTATTCGACTTCTATGTGCTTCATTAGAACTAGAATCTTATTCTTCAACTTGAGTGGGGATTGTTTGTGTTTGAATGTTGAATCTTCCAACTAGAAGAGAGATAGAACTTCAATTCTAGTTGTGTTTATGCTTGGATGAATGAATTCACATGGGACTACTACAAGTGGATCTTTGAGGCCTTAGTTCCATTTATTACAGTTTTTTATAACTTTACTGTTTTTGTCTAGTTTATGAATTTGAACTACTTAATTAATTGAATTTAAAGTTGCTGGAACAACTTGAATTAGTTTACCTAATTCCCTGTGGATCGACCTCGGTCTTACCGAGAATTATTACTACATCGCAGCTGTTGGGGCTCAAATTTACACCCATTGTAAAATGACATCCCATGGTCTAGTGGCAATGATTTGGATAAGTTTTGAGGCCGGGAGAGCCCCGAAAACGCCTGCACAACCCTGATCGCTTGGTAGCGACCAAAATTCATAAACAGCATTTCGGAGCGGAACTGGACATGCGCTTCACAGCCAAATGATCTGAAATGTCCTAAAACCCTTAACTTGTAAGTTTCGAAGTCATCCAGTGCATATTTTTACCTGCGCACCTCGAAATGCGTTTCGTCCCTACCCGGAACTGACCAAAAGGGTCCGTAAGCCTACAGCTACCATTTTAGAGCGGAACTGGACATGCACTTCACCGCCAAATGATCCAAAATGTCCTAAAACCCTTAACCTGCAAGTTTTGAAGTCATCCAGTGCATATTTTTACCGGCGCACCTTGAAATGCGTTTCATCCCCGTTTGGAACTAACAAAAAAGGGTCTGTAAGCCTACAGCTACTATTTCAGAGCGGAACTGGACATGCACTTCACCGCCAAATGATCCAAAATGTCCTAAAACCCTTAACCTGCAAGTTTCAAAGTCATCCGGTGCATATTTTTACCTGCGCACCTCGAAATGCGTTTCATCCCCATTTGGAGCTGACCAAAAAGGGTCCGTAAGCCTACAACTACCATTTCAGAGTGGAGCTGGACATGCGCTTCACCGCCAAATGATCCGGAGCGCCCCAAAACCCTTAAATAGCAAGTTTGAAGTCATTACAATGCGTATTTCCATGCGCGCGCTCCCCGAAACAACATTTGATATACGACAAGCCGACCCAGAGGCTCCAAATTAGGAAGGAAGTACCAAAATTGGCAACATCTGGACTTCCACACCCCACCCCGTTCATTCAGGAGGTCAATCCTAGCCTAGAAGTGGCTTGGCGACAGTGAGTACATGTCTAAAAAAGGTAGCTGTCCTTTGGAGGTCCCTCGTCGGAGCTGAAATGCTGAAATTTTCTAAGTGCTGGAATCCTGAAAATCTGGCTAAGTAGTGGGAAAGCGCCGGCAAAGCACATGCACCTGGCCTCCAACCACATACGCTTGCACTCTATCAGTGAAAGGAAGTGAATGAAACACTTTTTCGAGAAGCGCCGGGAAATGCGCCGGTAAAGGACGTGCGCCTAGCCTCCAACCACATGCGCTTGACACTGTTTTCCACCACATGCACCGGGAAATACCCGCCGGGCGGACCCGAACCCGATTATCTCCTATAAATAGTGAAGTCATTTCATTCATCAGCACGAGATCATCCCCCGCCGACTTCAGAGTGATGTAAGCACCACATGCGCTTACTTTCTCTCCCCTCGCCGGATGCCTTGGCCGGAGTGGATTCCCTCGCCGGAAACCCTCGCCGGAATCCCAAGTTCAGGAAGAAAATCCTGAAATTTTCTAAGTGCTGCGCACATGCGCCGGCATATCCCCCACATGCGCCGGCTTTTTCCTCCACATGCGCCTGCTTTTCTGGCCGGAAAATTCTGAATTTCTGCTAACTATGGGAGAGACATGCGCCCACTCCTTAGGTCCAGGCGCATGTGCACCACCACATGCGCCGGGATTGCCTCCCGAACTCCCATTTTTCATGAAAACGAGGCCACATGCGCCCAGATGATGACCACATGCGCTTGACAGATGATGCAACACCACATGCGCTTGTAAAATGGCCACATGCGCCTGTACACACTCCCACATGCGCCTGGACGCTGATGGGAGGGGTGGACCTTCCGTCGCGCGGCCCGCCTTCGTCCGAGATCGGATTTTGATGAAACCGCCTCTCCTAGATGCGTCTCGATGAGTTCTATCCATCCACCGGATCAGATTCCCCAATGGTCAATGATAAGTGTCCCAAATCAGTGTTTCGGTCCAAAATGACCAACACTTAGCCAATTTGGCGGCTCCGAAAATCCTTCCGAAAGAGCCGAAAACGGCCTAAAACAAAAAGAATCGAGCGGAATTGGACCGAGCCCGAGAGGGAAACTTTTCTTCTACATGACATGATACACCATAATCATGCACTACGAAGAGGTTATCCGATCTCAGGACCCTCGAATACCCTAATCAAGTGGTCGGCAAGCCCGCTACTTAGTCATTTTCAGCCCTGGGAAGTGCCCTGTTGGCCCAGAAATTGACTTCTGTTAAGTAAATCGAAACGCGATCGCACAGCGATCTTCGTGGACATAATCCACCCCTGTTCCAAGTCTGTCATCGATAATATTCACCGATTTCCCTGATTAGACTGCAAACAGGTCCACTACTTAGTCATTTTCAACCCTGGGAAGTGCCCTGTTGGCCCGGAAATCGACTTCTGCTAAGCAGATCGAAACGCGATTGCACTACGATCTTCGTGGACATAATCCACCCCTGTTCAGAGATGGTTATCGATAATACTCACCGATCTCTCTAATCAGACCGTAAGCAGGTCCACTACTTAGTCGTTTTCAGCCCTGAGAAGTGCCCTGTTGGCTTGAGAATTGACTAGTGCCAGTTGAAATCAACCGCGATCTCAAAGACGCCGAGGCAAAGCTGAAGTACTCAGGCTATCCAACAGCCGAGTCAAGCATTCACGGGGCACCGATCCCCATTATTCATAAGAAATTGGCATATGTGGGTACCCATTGGACCCTATACTTAGTCACTTACAGGCATCGGAGATAGCCGATCCAGCCCATTGAGTTTGGATCCTCAAAAGATCTTGGCTCGACAAAGCCTATCTGGACCCAAATAGATCACTGAAAATACTCAGAAGAAAGAGTGTTCTCGAAGACGAGTCGCCCGACTCTAGAAGAAATACATTTACTTTACTGTACAAAGCTCTATTCATCCCGGATAAAGGTCCGAGGCTAAACCTAAGGGGTTATGGTTACCACAAGAAACCACAAACAAAGAGTTCTAACTAAGCTTGAAACATCTTGCTATGGACTGCCACTATGAAAAAGATCGTCGATGCCCTACCCATCGACAACGGGTCCGTTGGTTGAGCTGATGAGGTAGTTGCGGATTGCTTTCCTAAGGTCACCCGTCATAAAAATACTGGCGCGGGCTTTAGGTTATGCCGACCAACATTTCGAGGTTCGTGTATTCCAGCGGTCACTTGTTCGCAGTAACAGGCGTGGGCCCAGAGTTGCACCACTCGATTAAAACCCTCGTTCGGGAAGGTTGCGGAGTGCTTTCCTAAGGTCACCCGTCATAAAAGTACGGGCGCGGGCCTTGGGTCATGCCGACCAACATTTGAGGATCATGTATTCCAGCGGTCACCTGTTCATAGTAACAGGCGCGGGCCCCGAGTTGCGCCACTCGAATCCTGACAGTCTCTCAACCCGGACAGTCCGAAAGAAAATGGGACATAGACATCCGGCGTGTCTAACAAATGTGGCTCAGTCCATAACAAGAAAACAAAGGTCTACACGACCATGAACTTAAGACCATAATCCCCGGCGGATTAGTCTTTTGCCTTCCAATCAAGGGTGATCAACCGTTGATGTAATTAAAGGCTCGTGACCAGTATCACAGCCTGGAATGTAAAAGATCTCAGAATCTCTGGAATAAAATTCGCCTTGCGATATATCTCTCTTGTGTACACTTTGTGATTGCTTATGATTGTCTATGAATGTCTCTATACTCAGAATTCCCCCAGAATAAAAGAAACACGAAAAAGAAGAAAGAAGGACTGCTGACGAGTAGTTCTTATCTTCCCTCTTTTTCTAAGTTCTAATGAACTGGCGACTCTGCTGGGGAATATTCAATACCAGAATCTCTGGTTATTTCTGAGTAAATAGACATTCTGCGATAAATCATTTGCAGACACTAATGTGTACATGGGAAAGGTTACCGCAAGGAGAAATGTTCGGCGCCTTCATGGGCGCCAAACTGGCGACTCTCAACGGGATCGTTCTTCCCTTCATCTTTAAGGCAAAAGAATTTCGAAGCTTTGCATAGCATGCATGTAATTTGTACTTGTATGTTTCTATCTATCCACTGTCAAGCCGTATCGCGATTGGTAAGGTCGCGTCCGCTCTCTTTCTCAAGCACGCGGATTATTCTAATGCGTGTATGACTGTGTAGAGAGAGAGAGAGAGAGAGAGAGAGAGAGAGAGAGAGAAAGAACCAAACAAATGGCATCTACGATGATCTTCTTAGCATCCGGAGGATTTTACTTCCCCCATCTGGCAGCAACCTTTGAAGCCGGATGGCAAATTGTGCAGAAGCGCAAGACCGTCAAGAAGACTGAGAACAAGAAGGTTATCTCAGCTGAGACGGAGAGGACAGCAAGGGTGCAGAGCAGAACAAAGAGACAGTGGAAGCCAGTCTACAGGGGCGACGCCCGCGACTCCGGCAGAACTACCGTGTCAGCTAGGCCAGAGCTCTCCTTCGCCGATATCGACTTCCCGGCGATACCGAAGACAACATCACCAGTGAAGATACCGAACAGATCTGCTATTCGACAGTCCACTAAGACGATGATGAAGACAATCCCTACTGAAGCTGCCGTGATCAAGACGAGGCCGCAACGAGCGCAAGTAATGATGGTGCAGGTCACCGAAGGAGAGGCGAGTGAGCGATACCCAGAGCTGCCTCCAATCCAAGAACAGATAGATGAGATTATCCAAGTCCAAGAGGACACAGCCAGAGAGATGAGAGAGATGAAAGAAGCACTGTTGGCTCTAGTTGCCCAGGGGGCAAACAGAAGCCCAGCCGTACTCACTCGACAGTCTGTGGAGGAATGTCAGGGGGCAGCAGGAGAACCAGCTACTGCTGAACCACAAGCTCGCCCGAGAAACGTTGTGTTTGGACGTGTACCGCCAATGCCCTCAAGCCACGAGAGAAGAACTGTCTCAGACAGTTGCGGACCTGATGCGTCAAGAAAGAGAAAAGGAGAAGAGAGGAAAATATGTATACCGGGTGCCGTACTTACCCGAGGTCCACGACCTCCCATTTCCCAGCAATTTCAAGCATCCGGACTTCCCTAGATTTGATGGCAGAGGATCGCCAGAGGAACACATGGCTCAATTCATGACAATGATGGGCAACCTGTCGACAATTTTCCAGTACTGTCTTAGATTGTTTGGCTCAACGCTCACGAGCAAGGCATTCCAGTGGTACATGTCACTACCCGCAGGGTCAGTCAAGTCCTGGGAGCAGATGCAGGACTTGTTCATCTCCAAATTCTTCTCTACCGAGCGAGAAGTATCACTGACAAATTTAGCCTTGGTTCTTCAAAGGCAGGGAGAGTCGGTCGAGAAGTTCATCGACAGGTGGGGGACTATAGCAGCACAGTGCCGAGAACTGCCCAGCGAATCTGAGCAGGTCAAGATGTGCATGCAGGCCATGGATGCGATGATCTCATTTGGCTTATCTGGACACAACTTCTTGACATTTCGAGACCTCGCTACGAAAGCCCACCTGGTGGAAGGAGCCGCGTCCAGAGCGTAATTCAAGGCAGAGAAGCCCAGGAGAGAAGCCGGAAGGATGATAACCTCTAACTATGTTGATAAAGGAAAGGGTTCAAATGACAGGAAACGCCCAAACGCCGAACGTAGAGTTGAGGCCAAGCCAGTAACCACGACTCAAGACAAAGGCAAGAGTTTTCAGAGGCCGCGACATCTCATGATAGACGAGCGTAATCTAGCAAACGGACCTTATACCTTTGACATGGAAGATCTGGTTCCGATCATGGAACAGATGGTCGAAGAGAGGTTAATAAGACTGCCAGAATGCACACGCCCGGAGGAAGCGAAGATGGTCGATCATCCCAACTACTGCAGGTATCATCGTGTGACCACCCACAAGACTGAAGACTGCTTTGTCCTAAAAGGTAAGATTCAACGGATGATCAACGATGGCACCATCAACATGAAGGCGGAAGAGGCAAACCGGAACACTGCGACAATGGTGTCTGCCCTCCCTGTGCCAGTTCAAATTCCAACGGCGAATCCATTCCCAGAACCGGAAGAGCCATGGACACTTGTGAGCAGCAAGAAGAGGCTAGAGAACAAAAGAAGACTCTTGGAGAAAGAGAGGAAGATGAAGAATAGAATGAGAAAAGGAAATGTTGGACAAGAACAGTCGTGTGCACAGCCCATTCAGTGTGCCATGGTTTCAGTGGTCGCTCAACCAGGGGCCAGTGACAAGGACCAAGTCCTAGAGAAAGGAGAAGTCAATGTAGTGGCTCTGCGGTCAGGAAAGCAGGTCGTATAGAGAGAATTTCTGAGGTGACCAGACCCTAGAAGGACGAATGCGGTCATAGGTGAGCCATCAGGGACACCTCGAGAAAAAGAACCGGCAGAAGCAGTCAATGAGCCAACAGCTGACCAACGAGATCACACTCGAGATAAGGCACCGGTGATGTATGATGTGGTGTCTCATCTGAAGAAGGTTCCGGCCCGACTCAGCATCTACGATGCCCTGTGCCTTTCGAAGAAATATCGAGAAATGTTGCTCAACGCATTGCTCGATCAAGAAGCCCGTGAGGTCATGATAGCAGAGATCGAGTCAGAAATGGAAGGAATGAAGATAACGGGAACTGGGGATCGACCCGCAGAACAGGTCATGCAGATCGATCGATCGTCCATGATCACATTCTCTGAAGAAGACAGAACGATTAGCTTGACAGACAACAACCGCCCATTGATGGTGACAGGTCTCATCCGAGACATAGAGGTCCGAAGATGCATGCTGGACGACGGATCCGCTGTGAATATTATATCTCTGAAGACATTGCAGCAGTTGGGTTTCAGACAAACAGCACTTCACCCAAGCGCCATGATTATCCAAGGGTTCAATCAGGACGGCCAGCGTGTCCTAGGGTCCATTACTGTCATGCTGGAAATAGAAGAATTGAGCACCAAAGTCACCTGTCAGGTGATCGATGCGATGACGACATACAATATCTTGTTGGGACGACCGTGGCTTCATCAATACGGCATTATTCCCTCGACATACCACCAATGCTTCAAGTACAATAGAGATGGCATCCAGTATAGAGTGGCGGCAGACCCGAGGCCGTACTCCGTCACTGAATCTTTCCTAGCAGATGCACAATACTATTGGGAGAGCGAGGAGGCCGAGACCGCCAGAAAAGCCAACGAACCGACAAAGGTGGCACAGGGGGCAGAACCCCAGGGCGAGAATCCAAGACAAGCGGACGAAGCTCCGCAAGTGGTCGCTGAAGCGACAAAGGCTCATAGAGGAAATCCGTTGCAAAGGAAGAAGTTATATTTGATACCGAAGCACCTCCGAAAGGAAGGGCAGTCAGTGTTGAAATAGATGACAAGCCAACAGATGAGCGTGTTGCAGTCCAGCTTCAATATGCCGGTGCCAAAGGTTGAGAGGATTCATCCCTTCCCTAAAGCTCCGAGCCAGTTCTGCGTGCCGCCAACAATGGGGGCAAGGCATGAGATAAGATTTCAGGCCGGACTCTGCAACCCATTGCAGATCGAAGAGAACACGAAGAGAACACCGGTAGAGACACCGCCCATTGAAGAAGAAAGATATAGTAAGGCCAGTAGAAACATTATGAGGAACATGGGGTTCATCTGTTCAGAACCGCCAGCTCGGAAAGGCATGCTAGCACCCTTCGAAGTAAAGACAAAGGTATACAGAGGAAAAGAAGCCCTGGGGGCAGGATGTGAGATCAGGCATATTAACATGGTGACAATTAGTCCCGTGGAAGAGGTGAGGCCCGCTGGACCGAATGAAGTCATACAACCGAGTGCCGCACCAAAGCAGATCGAAGATGGGGGTCAGCCCACGATAGATGAGCTACAAGAAGTTAATCTGGGGACCACCGAAGAGCCGAGGAATACTTATATCAGTAAGAATATTCCCGAAGAAGAGAGGGAGAGCTACATTCAACTCCTGAAAGAGAACAGAGACGTGTTCGCATGGACCTATTTTGAAATGCCAGGACTGAACCCGGCAATCGCGATGCACAGGTTGAATATCGCGAAGGAGAAGAGGTCGGTCAAGCAGCCACAGAGGCGCTTCCATCCTGACATCGTCCCAAAGATAAAGGAAGAGATGAAGAAGCTGTTTCAGGCCGGGTTTATCAGGGAAGTTCAGTATCCCAAATGGATCTCGAACATAGTACCTGTAAAGAAGAAGAGCGGCCAGATCTGGGTGTGCGTTGATTTCTGCAACCTGAATGAGGCTTGTCCCAAAGATGACTTTCCTCTACCCATCCCGGAGCTTCTGATCGATAGCACATCAGCATATACAACGATGTCCTTTATGGACGGCTACTCAGGGTATAATCAGATCCGAATGGCACCAGAAGACGAAGAGTTCACTGCCTTCCGCACATCTCTAGGGATATTCTGTTACCGGGTGATGCCGTTTGGGCTGAAAAATGCAGGCGCCACATCTCAGAGAGCGATGCAGGTAATCTTCCAAGACATGATGCACAAGCATGTGGAATGCTATGTCGATGACCTGGTAGTGAGGTCCGACGGACATCAACAGTATCGCGAACATTTGAAGTTAGTATTTCAGAGGTTGAGGAAGAAGAGCCTCCGTATGAACCCGTTGAAGTGCGCCTTTGGGGTGTCCTCCGAAAAATTCCTTGGCTTTGTGATCAGGCATCGGGGAATCGAGATTGACCCCGCGAAGATCAAGGCGATCCGAGAAATGCCTCCTCCAAAGAATTTGAAAGAGCTGAAGAGCTTCCAAGGGAGAGTCGCTTACTTGCTGCGGTTCATCTCGAACCTGTCAGGTCGCTGCCAGCCTTTCTCTCGACTGAACAAGAAAGACGTCGGCTTCGAGTGGGACGAAGCGTGCCAGAAAGCCTTCGATTCCCTCAAAGAGTTACTCGGGAAAGCTCTAATTCTCACAGCGCCAATCGAGGGAAAGCCTCTGATACTGTATGTAGCAGTGGGAGAGAACTCACTGGGGGCACTGCTCGTCCAGAAGAATGAAGAAGGAAAAGAGAATGCTCTGTATTATTTGAGCCGCACGCTCGTCGGCGCTGAGTTTAATTACTCACCGATTGAGAAGACATGCCTGGCCTTGATATTTGCTGTGAAGAAGTTGAGGCATTACTGTCTGTCATATCATATTACATTGATCTCCAGAGCAGATCCTATCAAGTTCCTGATGAACCGACCTATGTTGTCCGGGCGTTTAGCCAAATGGGCCCTACTGCTATCCGAGTTCGACATCACGTATCTGTCGTCTCGAGCTGTTAAAGGGCAGGCGATAGCCGATTTTCTAGCAGCTCACCCAATACCAGATAACATGGAAATGGAATGTGATCTTCCCGACAACCAGGCCATGATGGTAAGGGTCGCGAAGCAGTGGCGGATGTATTTCGACGGAGCCTCCAGAGCTGCAGGATCAGGGGCCGGTGTGATCTTCATCAGTCCTCAAGGAGACTTGTTGCCCTACTCATTCACAATAGTGTCGTCGTGCACAAACAATGAGGCAGAGTATCAGGCCCTCATCATTGGGTTACAGTTGGCACGAGACATGCGAATCGGATCACTACAGGTATACGGTGATTCTCGGTTAGTTGTGGGACAGCTTATGACGGAATATGAAGTCCGCAAGCCTGAGCTGTCATCTCTTTGTCATCAGGCTCGAGCCCTATTCGATCATTTCCGGGACAGTACAGTGTCGCACGTCCGAAGAGCTGAAAATTCTCAAGCAGACGCATTGGCTAACCTGGCTGCGGCTCTCGCTCACCCAGGGGGCAGCCCACTTCAAGTCACCATAGAAGAAAGGAGAATATTACCATCCCTCACAGCGGCCGAGAATGTCACAAGTGCAAGTCCCGTACATTGCTTTGAGATCACAGAAGAGGAAGATTGGAGAAGACCATTCTCAGATTACTTGAGGTATGGGTTCTTACCCGAGGATCCGCAGATGCGCACTCAAGTCAGAAGGCGTGCCAGCTCATTCGTCCTCTTAGAAGAGGTACTGTATCGACGCTCCAGAAATGGCACGCTGTCAAGATGCCTGGCCCGAGAAGAAATTCATGATACGCTGAGAGAGGCGCACGGAGGAGAATATGGTGCCCATCAAGGCGGACGGAACCTACATCATCGAGTGCGGCACATGGGCTATTATTGGCCCACCATGGTGAAAGATGTGATGGACTATGTCAGAAAATGCCATCAGTGTCAGATACATGCTGACATCATACATATACCTCCAGAAGAGCTGCATCAGTCAGTGATGTCTTGGCCTTTTGCGGCCTGGGGAATGTATGTGATAGGCCCCATCAGCCCCTCTTCTTCTCAAGGGCACCAGTACATACTGGCGGCAACAGATTATTTCTCTAAGTGGGCTGAGGCTGTGGCCCTGAAGAACGTGAAAGCTAAACAAGTGGAGGGTTTCATCCGGAACGCCATCATCTATAGACATGGTATTCCCGATCAGATCGTCACGGATAACGGCACGCCCTTCCGAAATGCCGTGATCGACAAGCTGTGTGCCAAGTTCAAAATCAAGCATTGCTATTCAACACCCTATTATCCTCCTACAAACGGACTTGCTGAGGCATTCAACAAAACCATCGTGAAGATTCTGAAGAAAGCGGTGGCAGAGAATAAGAAAGATTGGGACAAACGGTTGCCCGAAGCACTTTGGGCATATCGTACTACGCACCGCACAGCAACGCGAGCTACCCCCTATTCACTAGTATACGGCACGGAGGCCATCATCCCTATGGAAGTTCAGGTCGAGTCCCTGCGAGTAGCACTTCGGAACTCCCTGACTGATGAACGTAATGCTGAGCTTAGGAAGGTCGAGCTCGATGCCTTGGACAAGAAGAGGCTCGCGGCACAACAACGGCTAGAGATGTACCAGAAGCATATCTCAACAGCGTATGACAAGCGAGTCAGGGGTAGATCCTTCAAGAAGGGTGACTTGGTACTCTTAATGAAGCGACCGACCGCCGCGCACACTACAAGGAGCAAGTTCGACCCTAAGTGGGACCCGATATGCATCATAGAAGAAGTCTACTCCAACGGGGCCTACCGTTTAGTGAATTTCGATGGTGGCGGAGCCGGTTTTGCAATTAATAGCCGGTTTCTGAAGAAATATTACCCCTAACAGTCCACCTGTTACTTTCCTTTACATAAGTATGAGAAATGTAAACTCCCAAAGAGAGGGAATGTAATAAGTAAGGATAGAAACGGAGAATGAAATGGAGTAGAATACAGTAGATAAGCCTGTAGTTACAAAAGGTAATCAGTTACTTCGTATTCTTGCAGGTCTTCCTTGCCCTTGCTATGGAGAAATAACCAAGAAGGACCATTCGTCTGCGACACGAGCATATCCCAAGTTCAGAAACCCTGGACACTCCCGAAATCGACGACAAAGGGAAGTGTTACTCTTTTCATTTCATTCTACATTCATCACTTATCAGAATTGAGATTATTATTGTTATTATTATAAACCATTCTAACACACATCACACAAACATAACACGATAGGAAAAAATAATTGCTATTGTCATTTCATTTAACAAAAGTTTGGTTGACATCTTTTCGACACCGTATGCATGAATGGTTAAAAGGTAAGTATTTCTTACACCAACTACAAAATTTTCTAAAGGTAAGATCCTACGATCATTTCTATACATTTTGAAGTCAAGAAGGAGAGCATCGGGAGCGAAAGATCAAAGCTTCTCCAAACATCCCGATATCAGCCTGATCACGGCCACGCTGGCAGTTTCCATCGCTGACTTTGCTGCAGATAACACCTCCGCAGGATCAGGAACATGTTGAAGTTCAGCAGTCAAATCCTCCAACTGCTTGCGCGCTGCTTCGCCCTCACTCTCGAGCCGCGTGACCGTTATCTGACCCTGAGTAACTACTGACTCGAGACAGGCGGCTTCGAAGCTCACGGCGATCTTCTCCGCTTGCAGACGCTCAATCTCAGCGTCGATTTCAGCTATACGGCCCAAGCACCCTTCATACTGTATCTTATTATTTTGTAGGGATTCTTGTGCGTTCACCGTAGAATGCGCGTGACGTTCCACTGCAGGTCCCAAAGACTCTACAATTCTACACTTCTCCTCGATAGCAGGATCGGGCTCGACGCGCTCAGCGGCCGCTACGTTTGCGAGGGAGCTTTCGAACGCAGAGATGTGATTGACAACCACGAGCGCATCAGACCCAACTACTCCGACACAAGCTTCCAGCGCTTTCATGCCAGCGCCTAGCATATGCCATTCTTGTGAATCGGCCAACGCCTTCGCAAGGCGAGACAGCAGGCCCTTCAACACGCTCTGACCAAAATAATCTAAATGTTCAAATGCAGGAATGTCTGGCATCATAGCAATGGCGACGCCAGAATCGACAGCAGCTACAAGAAAGAATGCAAGACGAACAAATGATGCGTTAGCAAAAATGGAAGCAGAAACTACAAGTCATAATCTAATGTAAAGTGAGAAGGAGTCGTACCAGGAATGGCAGGAAGATCAATAGCAGGCTCCGAAGGTCCCGCAATGCACGTCCCGGAATCAACAACTGTTTCCAAAGCTTCGCCCGGCAGTTCAATAGTCACAACCGGAGACGATGCGACGGAAGTAGCAGAGGCAGGTATTGACTCAATAAGATCTGTAGAAATAAAATAATAATAACAAAATCTGGTTAGTATGATTATGCAGGAATCAAAGAAGAAAAGTACAAAGCAGAACCACAATCGCATTTCTTACCTTGTGCTCGCGGAATGTCGGGTCTGACTTTGACCGCAGCAGAACGTGACGTATCCACGACCTCCAACTCAACAGGATAGTGTACTCGCGATGGACGGCCTGATGGAAGGACCGAAGAAGGATCGACGTTCCCCTCACGTATCTCAAGCCCAGGAACGGATTCCTCGGCGTTATCAACACGAACGGGCAAACAAGGAGGAACATCCGTCGACAACCCCGTAGTCGGTGCCGCAACAGCCTGAGAAACGAAGACTAAAGGCTCTGAAGAAGGTTGGACCCTGACGTTGTCGTAGAGTTGTGCTTCGATCGCTGCCATGGCAACATCATCAAGATCACCTACACCCCCGACTCCGGCATCGTTATCATAATAATTCGCGAGGGAATCATCATTGCTGTGATCGTTGGCATGGTCCACTCCCCAGTCATCACCAGAATAATCTACAGGTTCGTCTTCAAGCTGTGACCCCGAACCATCGAGGCACGTCGCTCCCTGACCATCACCGGCTTCAGAACCATTTTCGGCATTGTCCCCCTCGACATCTGCAGGCTCGGACTCACCTCCGTCTCGATTATCGATAATTATATCTTCTTCGTCTGCAATCTCCTCTGTAGCACCAGACCGAAGCTCACCTTCTTCGCGGCTATCGGCAACAGTCGCACCTACCACTATCTCTGGAGTAGTGATCTGCAACGACGGATCCAAACTCCCCCACTTCTTGATATGTAACATTTCTGCCTTTCTTAAGTTTTTCTCAGGTGCTGATGGGTGAACTCTTGGTGTGAGTCTTATCTTGACTCTCAACTGATCTCTCGCGCGGCCCGGTGGAAGATCGTCAACGAAATCATCAGAAGGTCTAACTCCTGCCATGCCTTCCGTAGGCTCATCCTATTCCACAGACGGAGGAGCAGTCTCTGCCGGAGGACGCGAAGATCCGACCCCTTGCTGACGTCTTTGTATAGGGACCCCGAAGCAATACCATCCGTCTAACGCTCCATCTTCTTTCCTACGAGTGATCGGCACGTTCAAGGAAGTCAGATGGCTGATACCAGGAACTCCGACGGCCTCACGCTGCTCACAAAGATAACCAAGACCGTCCTCAGGAACGTCATTCAACCTTGGAGGAGAGAGATAGAGAGGGAAATCGACAGGTTTGGCATCCCGGATGCACGCGTACTGAAGCACCCACCATCTCATCCAACCATAAGAAGTCGCGGGACGTCGACTACCGCCAGGCAACACGAACCTCGCGCCAGTTCGCGTCAGCAAAAGTTGGTCCCACATCCACTACCAATGGACAAGACTCGTGCCATATGCTCGTTCTATCCTCGTCACGCTCGGAAGAGTCGACGGAACGCCCTGATCGTAGCCGAACTGTCTGGCAAACCTGCTCGGATAATAAGGCTCGCGCCAGAGCTCCAGGCCTTCGCGGAACGGGAGAGAGGCGGTCCGGATTGATATTAGGAATTCTCTGTCAGAAGAGTCAACCGAATCCTCATCATCGACGACTTCGATATCTTCATCAGCAATGGAAGCAGGAAAATGGTAAAAGTCAACTTCATTCTCACTGCAGATCCTTAAAGACACCCATTCTGGCGTCTTAAGCACCATCTTGGCCTTCATGAACCTGATAAGAGGCACTCGGTCCGGAAAGAAGTAGGCGTGAGGCTTCATGCCATATACCCACGGGAAATAAACGCCTAACCAGCCGCAGAAATAATGCCACGGGCAATGGGCAGCATCCATTCCATCAGCAGGTTTATCTGGATTACTGGCAACATAACCGAACGCTCTATATATGCTGCAGAGTACAGGTGGCGCTATAGCAAGACGTTGACCACTGTCAAGGGCACCCGCCATAACGAAGCAAGAAACCCTGACGCCATCAGCACTCTTTGAGCTGGGAAGCGCAACTACGGACAACCAGTAAGCGAGGAAGCCTGCTAGCTCGCAAGTGGGAGACAATACGTTTGGGCAAGGAAACTTGCATTCGAACCTTTGTCGTAAAGCCCTTATTCTTTTAACATCAACTTTATATTTTCCGTAGTCGATCCTGAAAGAGAGAAAGGAGAGAGAATTTCACATAAGAAGCTATGCAGGAGAAAAGAGCATACGTCATGAAAAGAAAGAAAGGGATGTCCCGAGAAGACTTACTTCAAGCCATGGCTAAAGTAGACTGACCAATCTTCATAGTGTATCTTTGTAATGCAGTCAAATTGTTGCAATTCATTTAACAACTCCAAACACGCCTTGGAATGATAGGCCTTCCGATCACCTTCCCGCCTGAAGCCAGACAATTCTTCATCAGAGGGGATATATTCGTGATAATACCCGCCGCGTATGGGCAGGCCCGCCATCATCTTAAGATCCCAGAGGGTTATGCTCATCTCTCCTTGAGGAAGATGAAAAGAGTTGGTAACGGAACTCCAGTAATTTAAGAAGCCCCTGAGAATCGTCGGATCTCGCTGAAAGAAGCCGGCAGTCGCCTCGATGGCATAGTAGAGCCCGACCTCCCTCAGTACAGCCTCGTGCCGGATCAGAATCTCCTTCGCCCAAGGGATGTAGCTGTCACGACGATTCAGATGCCCTCGGGTACGGAAGCTCGAAGTCTCCCACATTGCGGACGTGCTCATAGGAAGGAATCTTTGACGCACTGTCTCAAAGAAATGAGTCGGATAAGGTGCATGCGGATCACATGTAGGCATGAGGAAAGTCATTTCCTTAATCTCACCAACCTTTTGTTGCTTCCCGTCTTCCCAGGGTGGCGGTGAGTAATCTCTCAGGAACTGAAGACCATCTCTCCACTCCATAGAACTGGCTAGGTCTACGAACATCAGATGGCTCGATGCTCGGAAAAGGTTTACACCTCATAAGAGACTTCTGGTGCAAGATGACTTCGCCATTGTAGGGGTTCGTGATGCAGATGCCACGCTCAGCAGTGATCTTGTTGCTCTCCCATCCAATCTTCATCCTTTCATATTTCAAGTCGAGGAGCTGTGTCAATCGCTCCGCTTGACTGAGCGCCTTGATCGGTTGTTTTCCTCGTCCTCCTTTCTTCTTACCTTTCTGACCTGTCAGATTCTCTTCTACATTTTGAATAGATATATCTTGAGGACCCGCCTCGATGGCACTCGCCACACCAGCAAGCTGGGCATACCAATAGACCCACTCTTGTTCTGTTCCCCGCTTTGGAGGTTCAGGCGCTGTCTTGTTGACGAAGATGCGCACCAGCACTTCATGAGGAAGCTACCCGATACGCTCCGTGAAATCCTTTATCTCAGGTTCGACCGTAGGAAAGAAGTGAGAGTTACGTCTTGGAGGAGGAGGGTTAGAAGGACCTTCAGCTGTTCTTTTCCGACCGCACTTCATCGGCGTCAGACCAGAAGCATGCGACCCAGAGGTTTCACCAGAGGATCCCATTGTCGCTACTGCAATTCACTGCAACGCGTAAACAGAGCAACATTAGAAAATAACTCGATACACACGGGCAAATAGCCTAACGAAATCATATCACAAACACAAGCACAACATGAAGAGCATGAAAGCAACCAAAATCAAGAGCATAGCATATCGATCATCATACGCATTTCATAACAAAGCAACTGCCATCATACATGCACGCATACATAGGATCGATGCACACACAAAATCATAGATTGAACCCACAATACATTCATGCATTTAGTCTAAAAGTAGCCTTGACAAGTCCAGGTGCTTATAAGTAGGTACTGGACAGAGTCAGGAAACAGTTTCAGCATCATACATACACAACTATTCGCACACAGCAACTTTACAGGCAATCAGAACACTATAAGCGCACTCTGGCAGACATACTCTGAACCTGCCTAAAATAGACAGTTGTAAGCTGTGACAGGCCAAAGTAGGCAGCCAACTACAGGCCCAAGGCACTAAGCTCCAATCGTGCTTGAATTTTAAGCGATCTAGCCTCAAACAGTACTGAATTTGACTGAGAAACGGAGTCGGAAACGCCATTTCTTCACAAGTGCAAAGCAGGGGCTAAAAATGAAATTCTAGCTAAGTGTTGGGCTCACATGCGCCCAAGGTGAAGCCCCAAGCGCATGTGGCCCCTCACATGCGCCTAATCTATAAAAATTTGAAAATACAATTTCATCACTTAAGGCATCAGGCGCATGTCCAATCTGACATGCGCCCGGCTCAGAAGAAGGATATGAACAAGCTTAGGATTCAATGCACCAGGCGCATGTGCATCCTCACATGCGCCCACCTCTGATTTTTGAAGAAAGACACAAGTTCCGGGTAGTGCCCTGGGCGCATGCCCAGAACCACATGCGCCTGGGACATGCGCCCATTCCATATGGCAATCCAACATGCGCCTGAAGGGGGTTTCTTCACAAAAATGAAAGGTAGCAGGTCACATGCGCCCACGAGGGGACCACATGCGCCTGTAGCTCAAGCATGAGCTCTCTCACCTTGGGAAAATTGGATTTTCTGACTCGAAGAAATGTGGAATGACTCAGTGAGTCAACTATTTATACTTGAGCCTGGGGAACCGGTGCACTGCACTGGCATGACGTAAGCATCTAGCGCAGCACACCGGGGGGCACTTGTTGGGACTCAAATTTGCACCCATTGTAAAATGACATCCCATGGTCTAGTGGCAATGATTTGGATAAGTTTCAAGACCGGGAGAGCCCCGAAAATGCCTGCACAAACCTGATCGCTTGGTAGTGACCAAAATTCATAAACAGCATTTCAGAGCGGAACTGGACATGTGCTTCACTGCTAAATGATTCGAAATGTCCTAAAACCCTTAACTTGCAAGTTTCGAAGTCATCCGGTGCATATTTTTACCTACGCACCTTGAAATGCGTTTCGTCCCTGCCCGGAACTGACCAAAAGGGTCCGTAAGCCTACAGCTACCATTTCAGAGCGGAACTGGACATGCGCTTCACCGCCAAATGATCCAAAATGTCCTAAAACCCTTAACCTGCAAGTTTCAAAGTCATCCAGTGCATATTTTTTACCGACGCACCTCGAAATGCGTTTCATCCCCGTTTGGAACTGATAAAAAAGGGTCCGTAAGCCTACAGCTACCATTTCAGAGCGGAACTAGACATGCGCTTCACCGGAAAATGATCCAAAATGTCCTAAAACCCTTAACCTGCAAGTTTCAAAGTCATCCGGTGCATATTTTTACCTGCGCACCTTGAAATGCGTTTCATCCCCATTTGGAGCTGACAAAAAAGGGTCCGTAAGCCTACAGCTACCATTTCAGAGTGGAGCTAGACATGCGCTTCACCGCCAAATGATCTGAAATGCCCCAAAACCCTTAAATAGCAAGTTTGAAGTCATTACGATGCGTATTTCCATGCGCGCGCTCCCCGGAACAACGTTCCTATACGACAAGCTGACCCGGAGGCTCCAAATTAGGAAGGAGTACCAAAATTGGCAACATCTGGACTTCCACACCCCACCCCGTTCATTCAGGAGGTCAATCCTAGACTAGAAGTGGCTTGGCGACAGTGAGTGCATGTCTAGAAAAGGTAGCTGTCCTTTGGAGGTCCCTCGTCGGAGCTGAAATGCTGAAATTTTCTAAGTGCTGGAATCCTGAAAATCTGGCTAAGTAGTGGGAAAGCGCCGGCAAAGCACATGCGCCTGGCCTCCAACCACATGCGCCTGGCCTCCAACCACATGCGCTTTCACTCTATCAGTGAAAGGAAGTGAATGAAACACTTTTCCGAGAAGCGCCGGGAAATGCGCCGGTAAAGGACATGCGCCTGGCCTCCAACCACATGCGCCTGGCCTCCAACCACATGCGCTTGACACTTTTTTCCACCACATGCGCCGGGAAATACCCGCCGGGCGGACCCGAACCCGATTATCCCCTATAAATAGTGAAGTCATTTCATTCATCAGCACGAGATCATCCCCCGCCGACTTCAGAGTGATGTAAGCACCAAATGCGCTTACTTTCTCTCCCCTCGCCAAATGCCTTGGCCGGAGTGGATTCCCTCGCCGGAAACCCTCACCGGAAAGGGATTTCCTCGTCGGAATCCCAGGTTCAGGAAAAAAAACCTGAAATTTTCTAAGTGCTGGGCACATGCGCCGGCATATCCCCCACATGCGCCGGCTTTTTCCTCCACATGTGTCGGCTTTTCTGGCCAAAAAATTCTGAATTTCCGCTAAGTCTGGGAGAGACATGCGCCCACTCCTTAGGTCCAGGCGAATGTGCACCACCACATGTGCCGGGATTGCCTCCCGAACTCCCATTTTTCATGAAAACGAGGCCACATGCGCCCGGATGATGACCACATGCGCCCGGATGATGACCACATGCGCTTGACAGATGATGCAATACCACATGAGCTTGTAAAATAGCCACATGCGCCTGTACACACTCCCACATGCGCCTGGACACTGATGGGAGGGGTGGACCTTCCGTCGCGCGGCCCGCCTTCGTCCGAGATCGGATTTTGATGAAACCGCCTCTCCTAGATGTGTCTCGATGAGTTCTATCCATCCACCGGATCAGATTCTCCAACGGTCAATGATAAGTGTCCCAACTCAGTGTTTCAGTCCAAAATGACCAACACTTAGCCAAT
Source organism: Liriodendron chinense (assembly GCA_003013855.2). Classification (NCBI taxonomy): domain Eukaryota; kingdom Viridiplantae; phylum Streptophyta; class Magnoliopsida; order Magnoliales; family Magnoliaceae; genus Liriodendron; species Liriodendron chinense. The sequence goes on along the minus strand of ML058397.1, from coordinate 4,521,439 downwards.
TTGGCGGCTCCGAAAATCCTTCCGAAAGAGCCGAAAACGGCCTAAAACAAGAAGAATCGAGCGGAAGTGGACCTAGCCTAAGAGGGAAACTTTTCTTCTACATGACATGATACACCATAATCATGCACTACGATGAGGTTATCTGATCTCAGGACCCTCGAATACCCGAATCAAGTGGTCGGCAGGCCCGCTACTTAGTCATTTTCAGCCCTGGGAAGTGCCCTGTTGGCCCGGAAATCGACTCCTGTTAAGCAAATCGAAACGCGATCGCACAGCGATCTTCATGGACATAATCCACCCCTGTTCCAAGTCGGTCATCAATAATATTCACCGATTTCCCTGATTAGACTGCAAACAGGTCCACTACTTAGTCATTTTCAGCCCTGGGAAGTGCCCTGTTGGCCCGGAAATCGACTTCTGCTAAGCAGATCGAAACGCGATCGCACCGCGATCTTCGTGGACATAATCCACCCCTGTTCAGAGACGATTATCGATAATACTCACCGATCTCTCTAATCAGACCGTAAGCAGGTCCACTACTTAGTCATTTTCAGCCCTGGGAAGTGCCCTGTTGGCTTGAGAATTGACTAGTGCCAGTTGAAATCAACCGCGATCTCAAAGACGCCGAGGCAAAGCTGAAGTACTCAGGCTATCCAACAGCCGAGTCAAGCATTCACGGGGCACCGATCCCCATTATTCATAAGAAATTGGCATATGTGGGTACCCATCGGACCCTATACTTAGTCACTTACAGGCATCGGAGATAGCCGATCCAGCCCATTGAGTTTAGATCCTCAAAAGATCTTGGCTCGACAAAGCCTACCTGATCCCAAATAGATCACTGAAAATACTCAGAAGAAAGAGTGTTCTCGAAGACGAGTCGCCCGACTCTAGAAGAAATACATTTACTTTACTGTACAAAGCTCTATTCATCCCGGATAAAGGTCCGAGGCTAAACCTAAGGGGTTATGGTTACCACGAGAAACCACAAACAAAGAGTTCTAACTAAGCTTGAAACATCTTGCTATGGACTGCCACTATGAAAAAGATCGTCGATGCCCTACCCATCGACAACGGGTCCGTTGGTTGAGCTGATGAGGTAGTTGCGGATTGCTTTCCTAAGGTCACCCGTCATAAAAATACGGGCGCGGGCTTTAGGTTATGCCGACCAACATTTCGAGGTTCGTGTATTCCAGCGGTCACCTGTTCACAGTAACAGGCGTGGGCCCAGAGTTGCACCACTCGATTAAAACCCTCATTCGGGAAGGTTGCGGAGTGCTTTCCTAAGGTCACCCGTCATAAAAGTACGGGCGCGGGCCTTGGGTCATGCCGACCAACATTCGAGGATCATGTATTGCAGCGGTCACCTGTTCACTGTAACAGGCGCGGGCCCCGAGTTGCACCACTCGAATCCTGACAGTCTCTCAACCCAGACAGTCCGAAAGAAAATGGGACATAGACATCCGGCGTGTCTAACAAATGTGGCTCAGTCCATAACAAGAAAACAAAGGTCTACACGACCATGAACTCAAGACCATAATCCCCGGCGGATTAGTCTTTTGCCTTCCAATCAAGGGTAATCAACCGTTGATGTAATTAAAGGCTCGTGACCAGTATCACAGCCTGGAATGTAAAAGATCTAAGAATCTCTGGAATAAAATTCGCCTTACGATATATCTCTCTTGTGTACACTTTGTGATTGCTTATGATTGTCTATAAATGTCTCTATACTCAGAATTCCCCTAGAATAAAAGAAACACGAAAAAGAAGAAAGAAGGACTGCTGACGAGTAGTTCTTATCTTCCCTCTTTTTCTAAGTTCTAACAGCAGCCTTGCACTTGAGGTAAGCAAACAAGTTTTTAGTGCCATTGCCGGGGAACTTAGTAAACGGTTCTAAATTATTTAAGTGGTTGTACAAGTAGAAGTAGACAGTAGATAGGGTTTTTTTTTCTGATTTCCTAGGACTGACGAGTTGTTTTGTTTTGTAGGAATTCTTCCATAGTTTAAGCGAATCGGGTAATATCCTTCTAACTTAGTGCTTTTTACAGATTTTTAAATTTTTATTAATTTCTATTTTAGGAATTAGGATTAGTTTACATCTTAGTTGTGTGGTTTATGTCCCGTTGGGAATGTGACAACATCAATCGTCTCCAATCCGAAGGTGGTCTAGTTGGGCCTTTATCAGTCCATAGACGAGTCCGAAAATACCAAGAGCTTTGTGATAGTTTGGAGAGTGTGGATCAAACACCTTTAAGGAATCCCCCCCCCCCCCCCCCCCCCCCCCCCCCCAACCTACAAACGCAAATCAAGAGGGAGTAGGAGAGAATGAGGTGCACAAGATTACCTACAACCGGCTCGTACAACAACACCTTCATTTGTGATTCTCCCAACAATCGGGGGAAACATTAATATAAAGCTGGGTGTAATTTAACTCATACCAAAATTCAATGGGCTAGACTCTAAGAGCCCATACCTACACTTAAAGGAATTTGAAGAAGTGGTGGCTATTTTGCAATATGCGAATGTTTCAGAAGATGCCATCAAACTTAAATTCCTTCCCTTTTCATTGAAAGAAAGAGCCAAGAGTTGGCTCCACTCTCTTAGACCACACTTGATAGGGTCATGGAATGAGATGACTCGGGAATTCTTGAAAAAAGTTCTTCCCGGCTCGTAAAACGAATACCCTTCGAAGAGCTATAATGAACTTTTCAGTTAAAGAGAATGAATCATTCTTCCAATGTTGGGAAAGGTTTAAAGACCTACTTGCTTGCTCACATCACGGCTACGAAAGCTGGCAAATCATAAACTTCTTCAATGATGGATTAAGTTTTAACATGCACCAATTCGTAGAGATGATGTGCAACGGTGAGTTTATGAGCAAAAATCCAGATGAAGCTTGGAGTTACTTTTAACATATGTGGAATTTGTGCCACTAATATACACTCTACGCAAGATTGTCTTACAATTCCTGCGTTTCAAGAGTTGTTACAAGAGCAAGCAAACGCCACATATGGTTATCAACAGCCTTTTAATGGACCGGTGGGTAACACGTACAACTCTACTTGGAAGAACCACCCAAATTTCAGTTGGAAGAATAATCCCACGGGTAATCCTACCAACTCTCAAGGAGGGTCACCCATACAAAACATGGCCCTACCTCAATTCTTAATAGAGGATACCCTAAAGGCGTTTATACAAGGGCAAACGCAAATCAGTCAACCAAATCAGCAAATGTTCCAAGAGCTTAAAGTCTCGGTTGATGAGATTAAGGGACGCTTGAATGCTAGGGCAGGAACCTTTCTGGCCCAACCTCAGCCCAATCCAAAGCAAGTACATGATGTCACGCCCCAAACCTAGGGACTGGGCTCACTAAATTCTTGATCACTGACCTTGGCGCCAACAGCCTCCGTAGTACCCCATTCTCAACTCCTAGCTCTCATATGCCAGGTTCTGATCCTGGGATCCCACCAGGAGGATTTTCAGGGTAAATTTTTTTGTAAAGGAGCATAATCAAAACCATAAAACATCATCAGATATCCACTAATAAGTTGTTGAGTACAGTGCTGGAAAGGGAAATACAAAATGTAGCAAAAGCCTAAAATATTAGGTACATGAACCGCGCTCAACACTGCTGATGTGCCTTAGTACCTACAGTGAAAACAAACGCGCATAAGCTTCCTACGAAGCTCAGTAGAGTGCGTGTGTGCGCGTGTGATGCATATGAAAAATATACAGATATCAGAGTAAGCGAAAGTGATAGAGGGCAAAGTTACCAAGCTCATGAATGCTATCAGCCATCCCAAGGCTATGTGATGCAAAGGCCGACATGGCCGAGTGTTACATGCTAGAGATGCAATGCAAACACGTCAATCCTCAACTAATCCACATATCAAAATGGTTCTCATCTGGGACATCACCGGGGTTTAATACACTCTGATACTGGCCGTCGCACATCGTGCGCATAACCAAGCGAGTAGAAAAGACCTCACTATCCTCCTCATCAGTGGTATGCCAATGCTCACCCGGCTCGCCGATAGCGGACCTATTTCACGAGCTGGTCAGACTCGACCTAGCTTATAGCCCACTGCACCTGGGTGGATAAGGTCACACCCCTTTCTAATCGACCTCGACACAGTGGGAGACGCGGCCTACTGGTATTTGGCACTCGGGCGCTCGTGTTATCCACTCGGTCTCGACGTTTGAGCATCCTACTGGTACCACAGGGTTTAGGGACTTTCACCCAAGGACATCCATAGCGCCCACCTACTAGAACAAGTTTCCGGTGTCCATTACTGCCAATCACGATGTGACTATGGTGGCCACCACCCCGATGTTGTTAGGGTGTGAAGGCGATCGTGATAAACATAATGCGAAATGCATGAGTCACACAATCCAAGTCATGCACTAAACTTATGCATACTGTGCAATCATGTGGGGCGACCCTGTAAGACCCGTACCCTGATTAACCGAACGTACATTTAGTTTCTTATGTCGGTACATCTCGGACTGACCAGATCAACAATCTCTTATCACGACCCTGATTTAGTACCACAACGACCTAAGACTTGTACCCTTGGAACCGCGCGGGCGCCACGACTCCAACGCCGCGCAGCACGCCCCATTGCGATACCCGGTGTGAAAGTTGCGATCATTTGCGCAATCCGAGGTGGGCCGGCAACGTGTGTGTGACATGGGCCCCACTTGCACAAATCCCAAGAAAATGTCAAATCAATCACCATCACCCTCACCCATACCCCTCTCATCACCCTAGTCTACACACACCATACCCACCCCATCACTCTCTCACCTCCAAAGTCAACACCCATACCTCCCATGCCCTCCCATGCTAGCCATCATCACCTCATGCACCCCCCTCTCTACCCATACAAGATCCATATGTAGGGGGGTGTGGCCTTCTCATTTTTTCCTATTTTGCAAAGAAGAGAGAAAGGAGAGAGAGAAAGAGAAGAGAGAGAGAAGTAGAGAGAGATTGAGGGAGGAGATCCAAGCTTGGAGGACCCCGATCATCATCCGGACAGTCCGATCGACCTAATCCAACCGTTCATATTTTGAGGTGAGTGCAAGGGGGACATAAACTCCCCATTTTTCCTCATTGCCTTTCATTTTCTTTTCTTTTGGGCCCATCTTGTGATGGACGATCAGATGGATGGATTGGATCATCCATGAATGGGCCCCACATACCAATATATATTAATAATAATAATAATAAATAAATAAATAAATAAATAAAAGAGAGAGAAAGTTTGGTCGCTGGACAGACCGCGTCCAGAGGACGCTGCTGCCCAGCAGCGCCTAGGCTAAAGCCCCTTTTGGGCGTTGACGGTTGCCCCCACTCGTGGGACCCACCCTGATGTATGGACTTAATCCACACTGTCCGTCTGTTCCTCCAGCCCGGTTTAGGACTGGACACCAACAATGAAGCAGATCCAGATCTCAGGTGGACCACACCATAGAAAACAGTGGAGGCAAGGCTGCCCACTGTCAAAACTTTCGTGGCCCACCATGATGTTTGTAGACCGAATCACCAGTCTAATATTAGACTCTATGGGTTCCCCATGAGTTGTGGAACCTGATGAACGGATTGGATCATACCCATGTGGGCCCCACTTGATATAAACTAAGAAGAAAAAGAAAAGGACAAAGGAACCTAGACGCTGGACATCCTCAGCATCAGAGACGCTGGGACGGTCCAGCGTCAGGACGCTGGAACGTGGGAGTGGGGTCCCCACTCGTGGGACCCACCTTGATGTTTATGTTGTATCCACACCGTTCATTTGTTTTCCCAAATCATTTTAGGGCCAGGGCCCAAATATGAACCAGATCTAAATCTTAAGCGGACCGCACCACATGAAACAGTGGGGAAAAGGAAGCCTACTGTTGTGAATTTGTTTGGCCCACCTTGATGTCTGTGGGCCGTATCATACACATAATATAGGGCTCATTGGGTCCCCCACAAGCTGGGGAACCTGATAGTTGGAGTGGATCACCCTTATGTGGGCCCCACTCGATCAAAACCACAGAAAAACAAAAAAAATAAAAATAATAAGGCTCCCAGCTCAGAGTAGATAGCGGACAGGTTGAGTAGCTATCTCCCTACTGTCGTGACGTCACCAACTTCAATGGGCCCCATCGTGTTGTACTTGTTATATCCACACCGTCCGTCCATTTGGAGAGATCATTTTAGGGCATGACCTGAAGAATGAGACAGATCCAAATCTTAAGTGGACCCCACTTGTAAGAAAACAGTAGGGACAGTGACCCTACCGGTGAAACCTTCCTACGGCCCGCCATGATGTTTATTTGAGATCCAACCTGTTCATAAGTCCACACACGTGTGGAGAAGGGAAAGCAAAAACTATCAGCTTGACCAAAAACTTCGGTGGGCCCCACTGGATGAAAAAAAAGAAAAAGAAAAAAAATGGTTGAGCCCACTCGTAGGGCTGGTTGGGCCCCGCTGGTTGGGCTGCCCAGCAGGTGGCCCACTCGTGGGACCCACCTAGAATGTATGTGCTTTATCTATTCCGTCCATATGTTGTTCCAGCTCATTTTAGTGGCTGAGCCCAAAATTTAAGCATATCCAAATGTCAAGTGGACCATGCCACCACGGGAAGCAGTGGGAATAATGATTTCCACCGTTGAAACCTTCCCAGGCCCTACAGTGATGTTTATTTGTCATTCAACCTGTTCATAAGATCACATGGATATGGATGAAGAAGAAAACAAAAATATCAGTTTGATTCAAAACTCTTGGGGACCATTTGGGTACCACGCTCCAAGCAGCGTGCTTTGGCGCGCTACCCAGCAGGTGGCCTACCCTGTGGGTCCCACCACGATGCATCAATTTTATCTATGCCGACCATCAATTTTTCCATATTATTTAGGGCCGTGGGCCAGGATAATGAGGTAAATACAAACCTCAAGTGGACCACACCGTAGGAAACAGTGGCCATTGATGCCCACCATTGAAACTCCTCTTAAGGCTACTCTGTTGTTTATTTTTCCATCCAACCAAAGGCCATGGGGCCCATCTTGGGCTCCCACCTTGATAGATGTGTTGTATACATTGTTGTCCACCTTGGCCGGGGTGTGGGGCCTAGTTTTGGGTGGGCCACACATAGAAAATAAGGGTGGTTGAACGCCTACCATTCGAAACTTTACAAGACCCATCTGTTATGTTTATTTGTCATTATTCCTGTTCATAAGTCACCTAGCCATGGGTGGGGTTCCACACATGTGGTGTGCGGGCCCCACCATGGTGTTTGGTTGCCATCTCACTCGATTAGTGGGAAAGCACAAATATCGGGTTGATCCTAAACTGTTGGGGCCCATTGATGTATGCGGCTTCCCCACTCCTTTGTGCGGTTATCCCCAACTACGGGTCCACCTTGTTATGCATGTGTTCTATCCACGTCAGCCATTGGCCACTATGGTGCGATATGTATGTTGCCCATCGATTAGGACTGCCTTAATTTTGTGCTTGATCCAAACCATCCAAATGAATGGACCCTAGCATGTTATGTACAGGATGGCTTTGGGACCACCTTAGTGTGCGTGTTCGAATGACCGCATTGTCCATCCCGTGGATCCACCTTGATGATTAGTTGTGTAAAGCCTTATTGAAAGGTCATATAGATCTGGATGCATGGAAATCCCTAAAGTTCGCTCGATCCAAGTCACAAGGCTACTTTCTTAAACTCACCCTGTTGAACTGTCTTGTTAATTCACTTTGTTAACTCACCATGTTGACCCGCCTTGTCAACCTGTCTTATTGACTCACCTTGTTGACTCACCATGTTGATTGATCCTGGTAACTCAACTTGTTGTATACTCATATGACTCACCCCTCCTAGCCTTGTACCCAACTATTAAGGACCACCATATCATGTATATCCCATCCACACCGTTCGTTTACCTTTAGGACGAGTGTCGGGCTCATCCTCGACGTTAGTATGTCATCTAAGCCATCCATTATATGGAGCCTATCTTGCAGTATGGAGTTAGACCTGTCGTCCCTTTTTGGACCTCATCGTATTGACCATCTATCTCAGATTACCCTACCATTTATGATTCTCTGTCATGACCTGTCTATCTTACAACGCGATCTATGACATTCCTTTTACGGACCATTATTGTGTTTATCTCAACTGTACTGCAGGATTATGGGTCTCGGCATGATTTTAGGTATTCCACTCTTGCCGTTCAAATAGATTCTACCTTTGATATGTTGGTAGTGTATTCAACCATTCCCTTTCCGTCTAGGTTATCTGAGTGTTGAAGGTTGATCCACACCATTCAATTGTTGGACCATCTGTGTTGTTGTATACCATCCATCCCGGGTCCTATCTCTTTATGTTTGCTTGTGTTATAAGTGAATTATCTTTTTATGCTATTTTTAGTATGTCTGTTGCCACACGTAGTGTTGTTTGGAATACTCCTATGCGATTTATATACTATGTGCTTCGACGACCACCATGCATGTGTAATGAGTATGCATCCTGAATCACCATTGTTAGTTGGGAACTACTAGGGCATAAACGCATTCATAAAGCATTCGAGATGTAGTCGTGCAAATGTAATTCACATGCTCTCTATCGCAAACCTCTCCAATAGGTATGAGACTATTCGAAGACAGGAATCTATCATCCTGACTTACACTGTATGGTAGGAATAACTTAGCATACCTTGTAGCCCTTGGTGCGAGATTCCCTGGCTAGCGACATCCCGCACTATGACTCGATCATTCATATGTGTCCCCTCATCTTAATCATATCTCAAATAGGTTGGACAAGATTGCTTTATTGCCATCGTGGTAGATTGACTACTTGTTGGCACTCATACTGTATACTTGACTCATGCATCATGAATGCTTGGCTCATCTGATTGTCTTGTATCAACCGGCCATAGCGGTCGCAATTGTCATGCAGTTCATTACCAGTTGACGGTGACATTGTATTTGAGACCCTATAGTTTTATGGTGCTCTTTGGAGACTTGCACGGGCATGTTGTCCCACGTTTGTATGCATGGTTGCATTTCGCACCGTCTGTTGTGCCGCACATAGCATGGTTACTACGTTGCAACCACAGATCTATCGTGGTTTGCAGAACACTGGAAATATGTGATCTTTAAACTGGATGCCAAAGATGTCCCAGGGTGAAAGTCCCTGATCCCGTTTGTACCAAGGTGGGTGCTCCATTCAAGGACCGGGTGGTTTAATCATACACCAGTATGCCGAATATCAAACGGCGGTGTTTTCCACTGCACGTGGTCAGTTTGGAAGGAGGTCTGACCTAACCTACCGGAAGAGTGTTGGCAAAGTGGGTTGAGTTTGACCAGCTATGAGTAGGTCCGCTATTGCACCAGATAGGCTTTGGCATTCTACTGGTGAGTAGTGAGGTCTGTGAGACCTCGATGATGTTCCGTTTCAGAGATGGTACCGGTATCAGTGATGTGACTGATGTTCTGTATGGTGTTGGACGGTCCTGACGTGGGCGGGTGTGATGTGGGCGAGGCTGTAAGCCTAGGCAAGCTACCACACTGGGCGAGCTACCAGTTCCGAGTCCTGCATTGCTTAGGCAATCGCGTTATGAATGTTTGTATCTGGACCACTGTACTAGAGGTGGTGATTTTCATACATGCATTGGATCATTGTACGTGACATTAGGCCCTGTAGGTCATTGCATAGTATGAGTATATAGCCTTGGTAGGCTGGTTACCTGTATTGCACGCTTACATCGCCATCGTAGGCTAGTTATATGTGTTGCATGCTTGCATAGCCATGGTAGACTGGTTATTCATATCACATGATCGTGTAGCCTAATTAGGCTAAGTTTTGGTTTAAATTTCTCATCATGCTTTACTGCTTACTCTGATATTTATCATGCTTGTCATACGCATTGCGCACGCACACACGTACTCACAAAGCTTCGTTCGAAGCTTATGCGCGTTTGTTACGCTGCAGGTTATACCAGAGTATATCAGCAACATTGAGTTGGAGTTGGGAGTGCAATAGCAGTAGGTGCCGGATTGTGCACAGTTTTTATATTTACGCATTGTGTATTTACCTTTCAGTTCTATATGTAACGAAATGCCTTAGTAGAAATATTGTGTTTGTCTTTTATGGTACTCATATAGTGATGCTCATGTTTCAAAAAAAAATTCAGACCCTAAAATCCTCCTTGTGGTATCCCAGGATCGGAACCTGGCATGTGGGGTTAGGATCCGAAATCGGGGTACTACGGAGGCTGCCACCTCTGAATTCGGGTTATGACGAATGGACGTCGAGAACCGAATTTGGGGCGTGATAAACCCTGTCTCGCACGAGTCCCCTAAGTATAACAAACTAAAATAGCATGTGCTATGATTATTCGTGATCCACAACAGGCATACAAATGATGCGTATGGGCATATGAATGAGCAGGGTATTTATTATACTAAGCATGTTATCAGTGTGACATATCAAGCTAAATAGACTAGCATGTTACCAAACGTATCATGTGACGTTGGCCTTAAATGGCCCAATATATGTAGAGAGTGGGACCCGAACTGTGGGCCCCATTGGAAATGTAAAGGTCTTTGTGGCATAGCCCACTTAAGACCACATCGGCCCCTTACTTGGGCCTGCACATACAAAATAGGCCGACAAAATAGGTGTACGGCATGGATAAAACATATATATAAAAGGAAGGACCATGGTGGGCCCCGCCCACTGGTCGGATAGCAAATATACATCATCGGTCTTAGGAAGTTTCAGTGGTAGGTATTCAATCACCACCATTTCCTAAGTGAAGCCCACTCAAATTGGGCCCCACGCATTGGTCAAGACGGGTGGTATGATACACAATACATCCATCAACGTGGAACCCAAAGATGGGCCCAAAATCTTTAGTTGGATGAAAATAACCCTGACAATGGCCCCAAGAAAGTTTTCAATGGTGGGCATCAAGCGGGTGTGGTCCGCCTAACGTTTGGATCTACATCATTTTGGGGGCCATATCTTAAAATGCCATGGAAAAACAGATGGCCAGCATGAATAAAACAGATACATCATGGTGGGACCCACAGAGTGGGCCACCTGCTGGGCAGCGTACGAAAGCACGTTACTTGGAGCGTGGCACCTAAATGGGCCCCAAAAAGTTTTGAATCAAATTGATATTCTTGTTTTCCCCTCCATCCAGACCTATGCCGCAGGTCTGGATGGCATTACAAATATTACAGTGAGCCTTAGGAAGGATTCAACGGTGGACATCATTGTCTATACCGTTTCTAGTTGGTGTGGCCCATTTGAGATCCGAATCTGGCTTAGATTTAGGCCCATGCCCTAGAATGATATGGAGAGACAGATGGACGGCTTAGATAGCACACGTACATCAGGGTGGCGCCATGGTGACCCACTACTTGATTGAGCTAGGAATGGGTTGGGACGTCTCCCTTTTGTCTAGAGAGGACGTCCTCTCCCTACTAATTATATGACATAGAATATATTATATTATTATATGATACATAATATTATATATAATACAATATGGCATATAATATTATGTTTATATTTAACTAATAAGTGGGGTCAAGAAGTTTTCGATCAAGCTGATATTTTTGTTTTCCCTTCTTTCATACATGTGTGTCCCTTTTTTTGTTTTTTTCTTTTTTCTTGGTTTTCATCAGGTGGGGCCCACATGAGGATGATCCACTCTGTTCATCAGATTTTTCAGCTCATGGGGGACCCAAAGAGCCCTATATTGGGTATGTGATTCAGCCTAGAAACATCAAGGTGGGCCAAAGAAGGTTCAATCGTAGGCACCATCATCTTCACTGTTTCCTGTGGTGCGGTCCGCTTAAGGTTTGGATCTGTTTCATAATTGGGCCCTGGCCCTATTATGATCAGGAAAACAAATGGACGGTATGAATTCAACATAAACATCAAGGTGGGTCCCATGAGTGGCGACCCCACCCACGCAATCCACCATTCCTGACGCTGGACAGTTCCAGCGTCTCTGACGCTGTGAACGTCTAGCGTCGGACCTTTTTTCTTTTTTTCTTTTTTTTGTTCTTATTTTTTTATCAAGTGGGGCCCACATAAATGCGATCCACTCCGTCTATCGGATTTTTCAGCTAATGGGGAACCCATAGAGCCTTATATTGGGCAGGTAAAAAGGCTTACAATCATCAAGGTGGGCCAAGGAAGCTTCGGCAATGGACATCATTATATCCACTGTTTTCTATGGTGTGGTCCACCTGAGATCTGGATCTGCTTCATTTTTGGCATCTAACTCTAAAATAGGCTGGTGAAACAGAGGGATGGTGTGGATCAAACAAAAGCATCAAGGTGGGTCCCACGAGTGGGGCCCATGGTTAACGCCCAAGCACTGCTGGGTAGCAGCGTCCTCTGGATGCTGTCTGTCCAACGGCCTAGTTCTTCTTCTTTTTTTATTTTTTTACTATTATCATTATTATTATTATTTTTATTTTTAGGTATGTGGGGCCCATTCATGGATGATCCAATCGATCCATCTGATTGTTCATCACAAGGTGAGCCCAAAAAAAGGAAAATGAAAGGCAAACAAGAAAAGGGGGAGTTTATGTCCCCCTTTGCACTCACCTCGAAAGATGAACGGTTGGATCAGGTCGAGTGGTTGATCGAACAGTTCGGATGATGGTTGGGGTCCTCCAAGCTTTGATCTCCACCTTCAATAACTCTAACTCCCCCAACTCCCTAAGCTCTCTCTCTCTCTCTCTCTCTCTCTCTCTCCCTCTCTCTCTCTCGATCTCCCTCTTTCTCTCTCTTTGCAAATTTTGGCAATGAGAAGCGCCCCCCCCCCCCCCCCCCCCCCCCCCCCCCATGTAGGATCTTGTAAGGGTAGAAAGGAGGGATCATGAGGTGATGATGGCTAGCATGGGAGGGAGGTAGGATGGTATGGGAGGTATGGGCTTATGTTGACTTTGTAGTGAGAGAGGGATGGGGTGGGTATGGTGTGTGTAGACTAGGGTGATGAGAGGGGTATGGGTGAGGGTGAGGGTGATTGATTGATTGATTTGACTTTTCTTAGGATTCGTGCAAGTGAGGCCAGTGCCACACGTGCGTTGCGCGGCCTGCCTCGGATTGCGCAAATGATCACAACTTTCACACCGGGTATTGCAATGGGGCGTGTCGTGAGGCGTTGGAATCGCAGCGCCTACGCGGTCACCGAGGTATAGGTTTTGGGTCGATGCGGTACTAAAATAGGGTCGCAATCAAGGCTCGCTAATTTGGTCCATCCGGGATGTACCGGTACCGAAAACTAAGCGTACGGAGGGTAACTCAGGGTATGGGTCTTACAACTCTCTCCTCCTAATAAAAATTTCATCCTCGAAATTTGTACTACAAACCCAAACTAGCCGAAGATCATAAGAAGGGAATCACATCAATAAATACGCATATCAATGAAAAGCAATCATACAGATACAATCAATCCTCAAAAAGATGGGGATAAGACTCGTGAATCTCTGCCTCTCTCTCCCACGACGCCTCATCTGCGCTATGATGACTCCACTAGACCTTAACTAAAGGAATGACTTTGGTTCGGAGGACTTGCTCCTTCCGGTCAAGGATACGAACAGGCTGCTCAATGTAAGAAGCATTCTCACGAACCTCCAACAGCTTCCAATCTATCACAGGAACCACATCTGACCCACATTTCCGTAACATAGAAACATGAAAAATGTTGTGGACACCAGACAACTGAAGTGGCAAGGCAAGCTGATAGGCCACGGCGCCAACACTCCCAGTGATCTCGAAGGGTCTAATGAATCTCTGGGCAAGCTTCCCCTTGACTCCAAAACGAACCACGCCCTTAATGGGTGAGACCCTGAGATACACACGAACTCGATAGGGTCATGGAATGAGATGACTCGGGAATTCTTGAAAAAAGTTCTTCCCGGCTCGTAAAATGAATACCCTTCGAAGAGCTATAATGAACTTTTCGGTTAAAGAGAATGAATCATTCTTCCAATGTTGGGAAAGGTTTAAAAACCTCCTACTTGCTTGCTCACATCACGGCTACGAAAGCTGGCGAATCATAAACTTCTTCAATGATGGATTAAGTTTCAACATACACCAATTCGTAGAGATGATGTGCAACGGTGAGTTTATGAGCAAAAATTCAGATGAAGCTTGGAGTTGGATATGTTGGCCGAGAATGCCCAATCATGGATACCTCGAACAAATCTAGTAATCTCAAGCCTCCTCAACAAAAGGAAAAAGGAGGCACCTATATTCTTAAAGAAGAAGATGATGTGAATGTAAAGATAGCTAGCCTCACAAGGAAGATCGAGGCCATGGAACTTAGTAAGAGTAGAATTTTAAAGTCTAATGAAGCTATTGAGAACATATGCGGAATTTGTGCCACTAATATACACTCTACGCAAGATTGTCCTACAATTCCTGCGTTTCAAGAGTTGTTACAAGAGCAAGCAAACGCCACATATGGTTATCAACGACCTTTTAATGGACCGGTGGGTAACACGTACAACTCTACTTGGAAGAACCACCCAAATTCCAGTTGGAAGAATAATCCCATGGGTAATCCTACCAACTCTGAAGGAGGGCCACCCATATAAAACATGGCCCTACCTCAATTCTCAATGGAGGATACCCTAAAGGCATTTATACAAGGGCAAACGCAAATCAATCAATCAAATCACCAAATGTTTCAAGAGCTTAAAGTCTCGGTTGATGAGATTAAGGGAAGGTTGAATGCTAGGGAAGGGACCTTTCCGGCCCGACCTCAGCCCAATCCAAAGCAAGTACATGAGGTAAGCATCCCTAATCTCCCCAACCAACATGTGGAGCAAGCCAAATCCATCACCACTCTTGGAAGTGGTAAGCAAATTGACAAATCTATTCCGGTGAAGGTCGACAAGCCTAATGATCCAGTAAATTCTGAGGATGAGGACGGATCTAACTCAGCCCCACAAGAAACGGAACGCGTTTATAAGCCCGTACCACCATTCCCTTCGAGATTGGTTGCTCCAAAATCTCTCCCAAACTGTCATGATATTTTAGAGATTTTCAAACAAGTCAAGATAAACATTCCATTGCTTGATGTCATTAAACAAATCCCCTCTTATGCCAAGTTTCTAAAGGACCTATGCACAACCAAATGCAAATATAATGTGTAACAAAAGGCCTTTTTGAATGAGCAAGTGAGTGCCAGTCTCACTCAAAAGACCCCTCCAAAATTCAAGGATCCTGGTAGTCCCACAATTTCATGCATCATTGGTGACTACCGGATTTAACGTGCATTGCTAGACTTGGGGGCAAGTGTAAATTTAATTCCATATTCGGTATATGAACAATTGGGTCTTGGTGAATTAAAACCCACCAAAACCATGTTGCAACTCGCTGATAGATCCATCCGTGTACCAAGAGCGATTGTTGAGGATGTCTTGGTCCAAGTTGATAAATTCTACTATCTGGTAGATTTCATTGTCTTGGACACACACCAGTATTGGATGCTAGCACTCAAATACTGGTGATTCTAGGCCGCCCCTTCCTTGCTACATTAAATGCAATAATAAATTGTCAGAATGGGGTAATGCAATTGTCCTTTGGAAACATGACATTAGAAGTGAATGTGTTCCACTTGGGAAAAAGGCATAGGGATGTTGATGATGATGAGCTCTTCGAGGTAAACATGCTCGAATCTTTTGAAGAAGAAGAGCTCCTCCAACTTGAACCACTAGAAAGCTTGGAGACATGCTTGGCACATTTCGAGGATTCCAAAGACCCCATCATTAGTGAAATTGTGCAAGCATTAAATATTGAGAAATCGGTAGTTGGTACTAGTTGGTGGAGGCCCCATTTTAAAAGATTGCCACCAACCACATCAAGGCCTCTACCGTCTAACATCAAACCGCCGTAGCTTGACCTTAAACCATTGTCATCCAAGCTGAAATATGTATATTTGGGTCAAGAAGAAACATTCCCGGTTGTCATTGCCTCTCACTTAAGAAAAGATCAAGAGCTCAAGTTGATTGAGCTACTCAAAGAACATAGGGGAGCCATAGGTTGGACAATAGCGGACCTCAAGGGGAAGAATCTTCAGTTTGCACTCACCGTATATGTTCGCTTCTCCAAGTGTAGGGTTGCGATGTAGTAATAAACTCGGTAAGAATGAGGTCGATCCTGAAATTGCGATTTTACCGCTTGTAGAGATACTCGGAGATATGTCTATGGACCTAGAGGGGGTGATATGGACCTTTTTCAAATTCTTTTCGCCTACTTATGCAATTCAATAAAATAAGCTTTGTAAGCAAGAACACCTCGGCTTCCAAGCCTTAGTGGGTCCAATCAAAAGACTAGCAAGAGTAAAGCAATAAGCAATCCTAGTCAAGCATGTATAGGTACATAAAGAATCAAATAATCAAGCTCCTAACCTATGCATCTTGTGTAGACTTATGAGAGTGAATCAATGAGCTCAAATCTACACAAGTAGTGAAGGTACATCTTGTGTGGGATGTCTAAAAAGTGCCTAGCATACATTCCTATCAAACATGCATAATTAAGCAATTAAACTAACAATGTGAAGATATGAATGTGCTCAAGAACAATCACAAACACAAGGATGTATAGTGGTTCGACTACGTGTCTACTCCACTCCCGGTTCAAGTACTCAACCCCTTTGAGCACACCGGCATTCACTATCGGAGGTTTTAAATGAGGTTCACCTCTCAACCTTTACACGGAGGTTTTATCGGTTCACCTCTCAACCGTATCCGGAGTTTTAGACATAGGCTAACTCTCAACCCAATCGCACGTTTACTCCCGTGTCGGAGGCTCCCCCTTGGAGACTTAGTTTAGGCCTGGCTGACGGGCCAAGGAACGACTAACGTCCCTAGGTCGAGTTCGAAAAACAAACTCTAAAATGGACTCTCAAATAAGACAACCTACTTGTCGGATGAGCCCCTTGTTTAGCGCCAGATTGGGTTGCTTGATCTCCGCTCTCCCGTGCTTCAATCAGCTTCCCTTTGCTCCCTCGATCGTGCTGCCGTTGCGTCGCCAATGCCTCAGCTACATTCGATCAAACACCTTGCATGCGATGCCTTGAAATGCCCAAGGTGCTAGGAGGATGGGTTTGAGAACTCTACAACTTAGTGGGAATGGGTTTCCTAGAGTCTCTTACCTACAACGATCTCATCTTCGAGTTTAGGACAAGGATATGCCAATCAAGAAGCTTCCTAACTCTAGAGATCAAGAGGGGATGAAGGTCATCTTCTTCATGAGCTTGGAATGCTCTTAATCTTGTGTTAAAGCACAAGGAAGATGCCTTGCATAGGTCAAGGAATAAGCCTCAAAAGAACTCCTTCAATGGTGGCTTTCCTTCCTAAAAAATCCCTCACCTAATGCCCAAAACCGGAGCTCTTTATGTAGGAAAAGAGAGCCCCAACGGTCATAAAACGGGCATAAAACGGTCATAAAATGACCTGTCCCGACCGGTCACGACCGGTCAGAGTCCCCTGCTGGAGAACATCAAGGTGCAAGGCCAAACACATGGGCCGACCGGTCATGACCGGTCGGACCCCTCATTGGACCGCCTTAACACTACAGGCCGACCGGTCATGACCGGTCGGCACACCTTGCTGGAATGGCCAGATGATCCAGGCTGACCGGTCATGACCGGTCGGCCATGCCTGCTGAAATGCCTTGGATGTGAAAGCCGACCGGTCATGACCGGTCGGCAAGGCTTGCTGGACCTTCAGGCTTTGCGAAGGCCGACCGGTCATGACCGGTCGGCTGGCCATTTGAAACGTGCAGCAGGGCTGCTGGCCGACCGGTCATGACCGGTCGGACCAGCTTGGATCCTCTCACTATATGCTGAAAACTCTTTCTTCAGCTAGTGGATTTAGGCCAAGGTTTGGTTGATCAAATGGGACACCTAGGGCCTATCTATGATGACTAAATGTACTCCAATATGGTCAAGGTCATCAAGGATACAAAGGGGATGGTTTTTGGTCAAGGTTAAGGCACCAAGGCATCTCATTTACCTGAATCTTCATTCTTGATGCAGCCGGTCCGTCTTGAGTCTTCGGTCTTCATCTTCATTGGGCTCAACCGACTCTAGACTCACTGACGTAAGTGATTGACAAACAAGGTGCACTAGTATGCCACGGAAAAGTGCACTAACAATCTCCCCCTTTGTCAATTACTTACAAAAACTTAACCTACCAAAACAAATTACATGTTCAAGATATTACAATGATAAAACATAATATACAGGACTCTTGACATGACAAACTAAGCTGCTCCTCTTCAGTTTGCTCCCCCATAACCTGTCAATCCCTGCATCACAAAACATAGCAAACTAGTTTTGGTGGGATTTGATCTTTCTCCCCCTTTTTGTTAGCAATTGACAAACTATTCTCTCCCCTTTAATGATATACCAATGAGGTTTAAGGTAAGAGGAGATAGTGTGTCGCAGTTATAACTATAAGTACATGCTAAAAGGAGAGAGTATAGGGTGCATGAATCATACATACATGGAGCAGACTAAGAAACATGATTAATAAGAAATGTAACTATTCAGGCAAGATTAATCATGCAATTGGTCAAGGATATACATTTTCAATAATAGCACAAGGGCTTATAGGTCAATCAACCAACCTCCCCTACTGGTATATCAGGACCAATACTAAGCAAAGATTAGCATACATGAAGCATAAAACTCAAGATGATTAGCTAATCTAAGCAGGATGACAATCTAGCAAGCAAATGTATTAATTAAAAGCAAGGCTAAATCATCAAAATCTGGGCGAATGAGGCTGGAACCCTCTGATTTGCCCATACACTTAGAAATGAGGCTGAAATCCTCAGATTTTCAATAAGAGCATAACTAGCTACCCTCTCTTACCATGATAAGATTAAAAAGCCAAAGGTTAGCAAAGTTCCACAACACCCTCATAGAATGTAGCATGAGGTGAGGGGTTGGGAACACCTTCTTCTCCTAGAAGGGATAGCGGTTGGGATCCCCTCTTAGATAATCTAGTAAAGGGGTCGTGATGGAGGCCGAGAGAGCAAGATCTTTATGTTGACTCTCATCATCAGATTCGGACTCCTCCGTATCATCCCAAGTAGCAGCCATTGCCTTTTTTCCTTTCGGTTTAGGCCCTTCCGGACATTCCGGGGCAATATGGCCGCGACGACCCCAACCGTAACAACGGACGGATGAAGATATGGATGATTTTCCTTTATGTTTATCACCCTTCTTGTCCTTTTTGTCACGGCTATTCCCTCTATCAAATTTGAGGAATCTCTTGAATTTTTTGTTCAATTTCTCTTCCTCATCATCCTCATCATCGCTATCTTCTTCCGACTCACTTTTGATTTTCTTGTGTTTGTGAGAGGACTTAAAGGCGATGTTTTTCCTTCTAGAGGGGGCTTTAAAGCCTAGCTCAAAGGTTTGTAGGGAACCTATGAGTTCTTCAACTTTCATTGTGTTTAGATCCCTACACTCTTCAATGGTTGTGACTTTAGAAGAGAACCGTTCCGGAAGAGATCTCAGAATTTTCCTACAAAGCATATGTTCCGGAACCGGATCCCCTAAGCCCCACATATCATTAGTGATTTTGTTCAGCTTGGTATAAAATTCAGTAAACGTTTCATCCTCCTCCATAGTAAAATTTTCAAAGAGAGTGGAGAGGCGCTGGAGTTTGGAATTTTTAACAACATTTGTACCTTCATGGGTAACTTCAAGAATATCCCATGCTTGTTTATTTGGTAGTGCAGTTTTGGATCCGACCAAATTCTTCTCTCGATACTGAACAAAATATGGCATTCAAGCCCTTGGCATTATTAATACGTTGAGCTTTTTCATGATCAGTCCATAATGCCTTGTCTTTTGGCCTGAGAACATCCGGCTCACCTTCCTTAGAAATAATGACCATTGGGGGTTCATATCCAAAATCAACCATGTCCCTCACATCCGAATCAATGGATTCCAAGAAGATGGCATTCGGGCTTTCCAGTATGGATAATTTGACCCATCAAAGAAAGGAGGCTTAGTGACGGATGAAGAGTCCTCTCTAGACATATTTTCAAGTTTCTCTATAGGATCTTACTCCGGGTTTTTAAACCTGAGCGGAGGAACCTTCTCTGATACCAATTGAAATTGCGGTTTTACCGCTTGTAGAGATACTTGGAGATATGTCTATGGACCTAAAGGGGGTGATATGGACCTTTTTCAAATTCTTTTCGCCTACTTATGCAATTCAATAAAATAAGCTTTGTAAGCAAGAACACCTCGGCTTCCAAGCCTTGGTGGGTCCAATCAAAAGACTAGCAAGAGTAAAGCAATAAGCAATCCTAGTCAAGCATGCATAGGTACATAAAGAATCAAATAATCAAGCTCCTAACCTATGCATCTTGTGTAGACTTATGAGAGTGAATCAATGAGCTCAAATCTACACAAGTAGTGAAGGTACATCTTGTGTGGGATGTCTAAAAAGTGCCTAGCATACATTCCTATCAAACATGCATAATTAAGCAATTAAACTAACAATGTGAAGATATGAATGTGCTCAAGAACAATCACAAACACAAGGATGTATAGTGGTTCGACTACGTGTCTACTCCACTCCCGGTTCAAGTACTCAACCCCTTTGAGCACACCGGCATTCACTATCGGAGGTTTTAAATGAGGTTCACCTCTCAACCTTTACACGGAGGTTTTATCGGTTCACCTCTCAACCGTATCCGGAGTTTTAGACATAGGCTAACTCTCAACCCAATCGCACGTTTACTCCCGTGTCGGAGGCTCCCCCTTGGAGACTTAGTTTAGGCCCGGCTGACGGGCCAAGGAACGACTAACGTCCCTAGGTCGAGTTCGAAAAACAAACTCTAAAATGGACTCTCAAATAAGACAACCTACTTGTCGGATGAGCCCCTTGTTTAGCGCCGGATTGGGTTGCTTGATCTCCACTCTCCCGTGCTTCAATCAGCTTCCCTTTGCTCCCTCGATCGTGCTGCCGTTGCGTCGCCAATGCCTCAGCTACATTCGATCAAACACCTTGCATGCGATGCCTTGAAATGCCCAAGGTGCTAGGAGGATGGGTTTGAGAACTCTACAACTTAGTGGGAATGGGTTTCCTAGAGTCTCTTACCTACAACGATCTCATCTTCGAGTTTAGGACAAGGATATGCCAATCAAGAAGCTTCCTAACTCTAGAGATCAAGAGGGGATGAAGGTCATCTTCTTCATGAGCTTGGAATGCTCTTAATCTTGTGTTAAAGCACAAGGAAGATGCCTTGCATAGGTCAAGGAATAAGCCTCAAAAGAACTCCTTCAATGGTGGCTTTCCTTCCTCAAAAATCCCTCACCTAATGCCCAAAACCGGAGCTCTTTATGTAGGAAAAGAGAGCCCCAACGGTCATAAAACGGGCATAAAACGGTCATAAAATGACCTGTCCCGACCGGTCATGACCGGTCAGAGTCCCCTGCTGGAGAACATTAAGGTGCAAGGCCAAACACATGGGCCGACCGGTCATGACCGGTCGGACCCCCTCATTGGACCGCCTTAACACTACAGGCCGACCGGTCATGACCGATCGGCACACCTTGCTGGAATGGCCAGATGATCCAGGCCGACCGGTCATGACCGGTCGGCCATGCCTGCTGAAATGCCTTGGATGTGAAGGCCGACCGGTCATGACCGGTCGGCAAGGCTTGCTGGACCTTCAGGCTTTGCGAAGGCCGACCGGTCATGACCGGTCGGCTGGCCATTTGAAACGTGCAGCAGGGCTGCTGGCCGACCGATCATGACCGGTCGGACCAGCTTGGATCCTCTCACTATATGCTGAAAACTCTTTCTTCAGCTAGTGGATTTAGGCCAAGGTTTGGTTAATCAAATGGGACACCTAGGGCCTATCTATGATGACTAAATGTACTCCAATATGGTCAAGGTCATCAAGGATACAAAGGGGATGGTTTTTGGTCAAGGTTAAGGTACCAAGGCATCTCATTTACCTGAATCTTCATTCTTGATGCAGCCGGTCCGTCTTGAGTCTTCGGTCTTCGTCTTCATTGGGCTCAACTGACTCTAGACTCACTGACGTAAGTGATTGACAAACAAGGTGCACTAGTATGCCACGGAAAAGTGCACTAACAGATCCACAGGGACTTATGTAGGAATTCACAAACACATCCAATAGTTTCTATTGAGAAGCTAACAACCAGATTTGTAGTAGATTGATGTAAATAGCAATGCTGAACTAAACTGAAGTAAACAATTATAAAAAGGCACTAGGGGTTCAAGGATCCACTTGTAGCAATCCTTGATGCTCAATTCACTGTGGTTTCTCACTTTCTCAACTATAATCGAAATTAAGATCTATCTAGCCGGATGATAGAGCTGTTAAAACCAATAATCTGCCTTATATAAAACCAATGTACATGATTCACTCAATGCAAGCTAGGACGAGCATACTTAATTGCATTGTCAGTCCCAATTCCAATAGACTAAGTTCACAATCATAACCATCATTAAGTCCTGTCACAAGACAAAGCTAGATCATGATTTGAACTTGATTCAAATCACATGCACAGTCCCACATACCACAGATTTTCAGAAAAAGTAGAACTTTGGTACAACCAATTCCTCGGATCATACAGGTCTAGACTAGCATACAACAATTAAGAACTCAAGCAATTTCTTCCAAACATCCATGAGTCATCATAAGACTAAGAAAAACTACTTAAAACTTGAATTAAACTTCAAACCATTGTTCATAAACATGAATTCCAATCTTAAAAACCAATTTAAACGAATTGAAACATCTTAGATTCACTACAAGCTTCACCTCTGAGCCCTAGCTAAGAGGTTTAGCCGTTCATGATCCAAGGAAACATGAAACGACTAAGAAAAACATAAAAACAGTAAACAAACTAGAAGGAGTTGTGGAACTTCGAAATCCACTTCCGCCGCCTCCCACCTTGCTCAAACTCTTCTAAGATACCATAGGAACGATCCCTAGGTGTCCTTTTATAGTAGGAAGGCTCCACAACATCAGAATCTTCCAGAAATTGCGTAAGCTTACGTAGTGCGCAGAGCAAATCGGAGCTTGTAGAACACACTTCATTACGCAGACGACCGGTTGCACAACCGGTTTGAGCTACTGGACGACCAGTCGCACGACCGGTCGCAAAAGCTCCAAAACTGTCCAGAGAGTTTTTTAAAAATTCCATCCTGTAATTTTAATTCAAGGACCGGTCGCACGACCGGTCTGAGGTGTGGACGACCGGTCGCACGACCTGTCTTAGATGGTCCAGAGAGCTGTGGCCTCTGGGGTACTTCTGTTGAATGTGCAGACTGGTCGAACGACCGGTCTTGGGCCTTGGACGACCGGTCGTACGACCGGTCTTGGGTGTGCTCTTCTACTTTCTTTATTCTTTTCTCTTACTTCTTTCTTTCGTCCTTCGACACTTGGTCATTTGATCTTCTTTGCTTCTAACTGGCATCTTTAAGTCTTCAATTGATGCTTCCTCTCTCTCATCCCTACAATCACAAATCCATGCATTAGATTAGTCTACAAATCATGAAAACCTTGCATAATGAGTGATGAATTGGGGTTAGAATATGCACAATTAAGTGCTCAACACACCCCCCAACCAGCATTTTGCTAGTCCCGAGCAAAACATGCGTGAAACCAATTCCCTTCTTCAAAACCCAACTCTCCTTTAGAAACCCTTCTTCTATACATTCCAAGATACATAAGTGTAAGATTCAGAGAAATTAGGTGATAGAAGTTGAAATCATAAACTCCCAAGACATAATAAGTGTCCATAAGAAATTCCAGCTGATTAGTTGATAAATAGAAGAACTTGAACAATTTCAACCTAGTGTGCATAGTGATAATTCATCTCATGAGTTTCCAAGATTATCTTCTTCATAGGTTAACTAAACTATAGATTTCAAGGTATATAGAGCAACATCAAGCCAATGACAGGAATTTGCCTTGCAGTCCTTCCGACGACTTTCACACTACGTCCCATTGCCGGCTTTGGTTACGGGTAGACCATTCTCCGGTTGGTAGTAGGTAGCCCTAATCGGAATTTTCCACCATTTTTCCATCATTCCCAATTTCATCCTTCATTTTCCTTTTTCTTTTAATTTAGATAGGATTTTTAAAAATCCATATCTTCCAATATTTTCCCATGAACAAGGATGGATAAAGTACCCCGGCTTGGTTTCTGAACACCTTAAATCAAAATCTAACTAATCCAATCACATAATCCCTTCAACCCATGAAAATCGTGTAGTGTGAACTAGGTGTAGGAGTGTTCAAATTTTCTATCAATCACAATAATAGGGGAATTCACATATAAAACCATTATGTTGAGAGAAGTTTAAGACTTACAACATTATTCACTTCATATCTCCTTTTCTTATGCTCATATCATCTCGAATGCATAGAAATAAAGTTTTCCAAAAGAGTTTTGAACTTTAGAAAAATCAAAAAAAATTCTACATAATTGCTCGAAATGTTACAAAACGCTGGATTCATCCAAGTGATCCTACACCCCCCAACCAATTCTTGCATTGTCCTCAATGTAAAAGATGTGCAATGAGCAAAACATAAGAGCAATTTGAAAATAAAAGGGAGTGAGGAGTGATAGCACTTGAGAGAGTGAAAAGTGGAATTCTTCCTCCTTCTAACAAACCTATGAAAAAGTAAACAAAAGCAGCCAACTCCTAATCCTAACTACTCTATACCTCCATCAGACTAGGAGATCAATCATCCTGATACACATGATCAATCAGAGGTATGAACATATCTTCTGTCGAAAACTTCTCAAAGAACGGCTTTAATCGCTGACCATTCGCCTTAAAAATGTTGCCGTTCCTTGGATTTAACAACTCGACAGTCCCATATGGATAGACAGTTTGCACAATGTAGGGACTGGTCCATCGAGATCTTAATTTTTCCAGAAATAAATGGAGGCGAGAATTATACAAAAGGACTGTTTGATTAATCGTGAATGTCTTACGAAGAATGTTCTTATCATGGAATATCTTCGTCTTGTCCTTGTAAATTCTCGCATTCTCATAAGCTTCGTTCCGAATTTCTGCAAGTTCATTCAATTGAAGTTTGCGCAACGAGCTCGCCTTGTCAGAATCAAAATTCATCTTCTTAATTGCCCAATATGCCCTATGTTCCAACTCAACAGGCAAGTGACAAGCCTTCCCATAGACAAGTCTATAGGGAGACATTCCAATAGGGGTCTTAAAAGCAGTACGGTAGGCCCAAAGCGCATTGGTAAGTCGAAGCGACCAATCCTTGCGATCGGGGTTCACCGTTTTTTCTAAAATGTGTTTAATCTCCCTATTGGATATCTCAGCTTGTCCACTAGTTTGCAGGTGATAGGGAGTGCTCACTTTGTGTGTGAAGCCATATTTCTTCATTAAGGTTTCAAATGGGTGATTACAAAAGTGAGACCCTCCATCACTAATGATGACTCGAGGTGTTCCAAACTGGGAATGAATATTCTCTTTTAAGAAGCGAATGACCATTTTATGGTCATTATTCCGGTAAGGGATGGCCTCGACCCATTTGGATACATAATCAACAGCAAGCAAGATGTATGCGTTTCCAAAAGAAGATGGGAATTGACCCATGAAATCGATGCCCCAACAATAAAAAATTTCTAATATTAAGATGGGATTGAGTGGCATCGTATTTCTACGGGAGATTCCTCCTAATTTCTGACAAGGTTCACATGTTTTGCAAAACTCATGTGTGTCTTTGAACATAGTGGGCCAATAAAACCCACATTGCAGAATTTTTGCTGTGGTCTTTTTAGCCGAAAAGTGGCCACCACATGCCTGAGAATGACAGAAGGAGATGATACTTTGTTGTTCATCATCTGGCACACATCTCCTTATGATTTAATCGGGACAATACTTGAATAAGTATGAGTCGTCCCATAGGAATTTTCGCACCTCAGTGAACAATTTATCCTTATCTTGCTTTTTCCAATGTGTAGGAATTGTACCTGTAGCAAGATAATTAGCAATGTCCGCATACCATGGCAATTGGGAAACAGTAAAAAGTTGTTCATTAGGGAACATGTCATTGATCGCGGTCGTTTCAGGGGAATCGATGAGAACAAGTCGAGAGAGATGGTCGGCCACTACATTTTCTACTCCTTTCTTATCACGTATCTCTATGTCAAATTCCTGGAGTAGAAGGATCCATCTTAACAACCGTGGTTTGGCATCCTTCTTAGAGAGAAGGTACTTAAGCGCGGCATGGTCAGTGAATATGATGATCTTGGATCCAATCAAGTAGGACCTAAACTTGTCCAAGGCAAAAACTACGGCTAAAAGTTCTTTTTTTGTAGTTGTATAGTTTGCTTGGGCTGAGTTTAAGGTTCTACTTGCGTAGTAGATAACACATGGCTTCTTCTCTTTACGTTGGCCTAGCACGACCCCAATAGCATAGTCGCTTGCATCGCACATAATTTCAAAAGGAAGGCTCCAATCAGGTGGTTGCATTATGAGAGCACATGTCAACATACCTTTGAGTGTGGTAAAGGCTTTTTGACAATCTTGATTCCACTCGAAGGAATTCTCCTTTTGAAGTAGGTTACATAAAGGACGAGAGAGTGAACTGAAGTCCTTTATGAACTGTCTATAAAATCCTGCGTATCCCAAAAAGGACCGCACATCGCATATGCTCTTGGGTGGCGGGAGGTTAGAAATAAGATCGAATTTTGCTTTGTCCACCTCGAATCCATTTTGTGAAACGATGTGACCAAGTACAATCCCCTTTTGAACCATAAAGTGACACTTTTCCCAATTCAGCACAAGGTTCTTCTCTTCACATCTTTTTAGCACAGATTTTAAATGCACAAGGAACTCATCAAAGCTACAACCAAATACTGAAAAATCATCCATGAAGACTTCGAGAATTGTCCCCACCATATCAGAAAAGATACTCATCATACAAAGCTGAAAGGTGACAGGAGCATTACATAGTCCAAACGGCATCCGTCGATAGGCGAAGGTGCCGAATGGACATGTGAATGTAGTCTTTTCTTGGTCTTCACGAGCGATCTCTATTTGGTTGTACCCTGAATAGCCATCAAGGAAGCAAAAATGGGAATGACCCGCCAACCTTTCTAAAATTTGATCAACAAACGGTAGGGGGAAGTAGTCTTTCCTCGTGACAGTGTTTAGCTTCCTGTAGTCAATGCACATTCTCCAACCGGTAGTGACTCTGGTTGGCACGAGTTCATTATTAGCATTGGCTATGATGGTTATTCCGGATTTCTTAGGCACCACTTGAGTTGGACTCACCCATTGACTATCGGATATTGGGTAAATAATACCCACATCCAATAGTTCCACCACTTCGGCCTTAACCACATCCTTCATGTTTGGATTGAGTCGTCTTTGTGGTTGCCTAGATGTCTTCGCATTCTCCTCAAGGTGTATGCGATGAGTACAAATCAATGGGTCTATGCCTTTGAGATCCGCAATCGACCACCCAATGGCACTCTTGTGCTCTAATAGAGTGGCCATTAGCCTACTCTCTTGTTCCTCATCCAAGTGGGAAGAAATCACCACCGAATATGTCTCATCTCGACCTAAATAGACATATTTCAGCTCCCTTGGTAATGGTTTTAGGTCGAGTGTTGGTGCCTTGATATTGGATGGAAGGGGCTTGTTCTCGTTTACGGGTAAAGGCTCAAATAGGGCCCTCCATCTTTTGTTATCAAGTACCAGCACCATATCTAACATGGCATCCATCTCTCGTATTATGTTATCATTTATCTCATGAGAGTGGGCCACATATACCTCCAAAGGATCGAAATATAATGACAAGGGGAATGTTTCTTCCACGAATGATTCAATCATATTTATCTCATGGATCTCATCATTAACCTCCCATGGTTGTTTGCAGAAATCAAATATATTAAGCTCAAGAGTCATATTTCCAAAGGACATTTGTACAAGCCCGTTTCTACAATTGATAATGGCATTTGAAGTAGCTAGAAAAGGGCGGCCAAGTATAACAGGAATTTGAGCACTGGTACCTATCACGGGATGTGTATCCAAGACAATAAAGTTTACTGGGTAGTAGAATTTATCAACTTGGACTAAAACATCCTCAATCATTCCTCTCGGTATTCGAATGGATCTATCAGCAAGTTGGAGTGTGGTTTTGGTGGGTTTCAATTCACCTAACCCAAGTTGTTCGTAAACTGAGTATGGAATGAGGTTCACACTTGCCCCCAAGTCGAGTAAGGCTTGTTTAATCCGGTAATTTCCTATGATGCATGAGATGGTTGGACTACCTGGATCCTTGTATTTTTGGGGCACTTCTTGTTTGATAATAGCGCTCAAATTCTCAGTCAAAAGTACTTTATTATGAACATTGTGTTTCCTTTTGACCGTACATAGTTCCTTTAGGAATTTGGCATATGATGGTATTTGTTTTATGGCATCCAACAACGGGATGTTGATCTTCACCTGCTTGAAAACCTCTAATATTTTCAGATTTTTGTCTAAAGGTTTGGGTGAAATCAACCTTTGAGGAAACGGGGCAACCGGCTTGTATTGCCTTTCCGGTTCTTTCTCTTGTGGAGTGTTGTTTAAGCTATCATCCCCTTTGGAATTTTCTGGATCCTTAGGCATTGGGGCTTTCACCGGATTAGATTTGTCAATTACTTTCCCACTTCTCAAAGTGGTGATAGCTTGAACATGCTCCGTATGTTGGGAGGATGAGTTTGCATCTTGTATCTCAAATTGGGTTCTTGGGTTAGGAAGAGGTTGGGCAGGAAGTGTGCCTTTCTCCCTAACACTGAGATGAGATTCAACTCTAGTTATTGAAGTCTTCAATTCATTAATGGCTTGAGTTGAATTTTGATTGAATTTTAATTGCTCTTGCATGAACCTATCTATTTTCAGAGAATTAGTCTTGTTATACTCAGCTTGGACCGAAACAAATGCACCCAACATCTCCTCTAGCGTAACTTTTGGTGTAATGACTAGAGATGGACCTAGTATAGGTTGAGCTTGAGGGATATTGGTTGCATTCGCAGTGGGTCCATTCCTCCAACTGAAGTTGGGATGGTTCTTCTAATTAGAATTAAACGTGTTTGAGTTTGGAGCACCAAATTGTCGTTGATAACTGTTTATGGCATTTGATTGTTCTTGTAAGATGTCTTGGACTGCTGAAATTGTGGGACAATCTTGTGTTGCATGTTGATTTCCGGCGCAAATTCCACAAACAGTTTCAACGTCATTAGAGTTGATCGTCTCTCCTTTCCTTAATTCCATGGCCTCAACTTTTCTTGTGAGGCTGCCACCCTTGCACGTATGCTATCCTCTTCCGATAAGACATAAATTCCTCATTTTTCCTTTTGTTGGCTAGTCTTGGAATTTGCTGGTTTAGATGTATCCCAAGACTGTGCATTCTCAGCCACTTCCTCCAAATAGTCCCATGCTTCATCGGCTTCCTTGTTCATGAACTCCCCATTACACATCATCTCTACAAATTGGCGCATGGGTGAAGTCAGTCCGTCATAGAAAAAGCTTATAACCCGCCAAATTTCATAGCCATGATGTGGGCATGCATTTAACAAGTCCTTAAACCTCTCCCAACATTGGAAGAAGGTTTCATCTTCCTTTTGGTCAAAGTTCATGACAAGGCGCCTCAACATGTTCGTTTTGTGAGTAGGGAAGAATTTTTTTATGAATTCCCTATGCATATCAGTCCATGCACCAATTGATCTTGCCCTTAATGCATGAAGCCAACCTTTAGCTTTATCTTTAAGGGTAAAAGGAAATAATTTAAGTCTTACCACATCATTAGTAACATTCGCAAAGTGCATGGTGGTTATTACCTCATCAAACTCCTTAAGGTGTTGATAGGCACTTTCACTGTCTAATCCATGGAATTTTGGGAGTTGGATTACTCCCAGTTTCAAATATACATTCCCTGCATTTTGTGGAAAGATTATGCATGAGGGAGGGCTCACTCTTGCTGGTTGCAAGTAATCACGTAAAGTTCTTGGTCGGGGAACATTCTCAACCACATTCTCTCCTGTTTCGGTATGGTTTTGGCCCAGATTTGGATTGGCCATCGGATTAGGTTGATTTACAGCCATATTTTCAGATAGAATTGGAGAAGTTAGATGTCTCCTAGCACGTGGTTCTCTGTCTATTCCTTCTACTATTCCCCTTCACTTATGAGTCGATTATTGGAATCCTGAGCCCAATGTGGCATGCAAAATCCTAAAAGACTGAAACAAAAAGGAAAAAGAATTCTTCCTTCCTTTCTTTACTCTTCTCTAAGACCGAAGCACAAGATGTCTTGCAGTGGCTAGGCTAGAAGCAAGGATAGAGACCGATTTCTCCTGGTCAATAGGGGTTCAGAGAACTCCCCACCCACTCTTTGAATCTTTTGAGAAAAGTGCAGAAAAAGAAGAAAGAGGAGTAGAGATGAGAAGAGAAATCTCTGAGCACAAGGTGATCCAAGACGGCAGAGCCAACCAATAGGAATCCAGGTGGCACATGGCCTACCTTTCAGAGATCCAAAAGGAGTCTCCACCCACTCTACAAGAGATGAATATGATAGGAATGAATAGGAGAAGAAGAAGAGTAAGGTTTAGAAAGATAGAACCTGATTCGGGCACTTGAGATCCTTGTGTTTTCTTTAACTTCCTAGAAATCCCTGAAAAAGAAAACAAATCAAACAAAATAAACTAAGTTAGAACTATTCCTAAAAAATCCTAAATAGATTCTATTTTCAGAAATTTGTGAAAAACCATCAAAGTCCCCGGCAGCGGCGCCAAAAACTTGTTCGCTTCCCCAAGTGTAGGGTTGCGATGTAGTAATAAACTTGGTAAGACCGAGGTCGATCCATAGGGACTTATGTAGGAATTCACAAACACATCCAATAGTTTCTATTGAGAAGCTAACAACCAGATTTGTAGTAGATTGATGTAAATAGCAATGCAGAACTAAACTGAAGTAAACAATTATAAAAAGGCACTAGGGGTTCAAGGATCCACTTGTAGCAATCCTTGATGCTCAATTCGCTGTGGTTTCTCACTTTCTCAACTAAAATCGAAATTAAGATCTATCTAGCTGGATGATAGAGCTATTAAAACCAATAATCTGCCTTATATAAAACCAATGTACATGATTCACTCAATGTAAGCTAGGACGAGCATAATCAATTGCATAGGTCAGTCCCAATTCTAATATACTAAGTTCACAATCATAACCATCATTAAGTCCTGTCACAAGACAAAGCTAGATCATGATTTGAACTTGATTCAAATCACTTGCACAGTCCCACATACCATAGATTTTCAGAAAAAGTAGAACTTTGGTAGGAAGTTCCCACATGAAGATCATAGTACTAGAGCGTACTCCAATTCCTCGAATCATACAGTTCTAGACTAGCATACAACAATTAAGAACTCAAGAAATTTCTTCCAAACATCCATGAGTCATCATAAGACTAAGAAAAACTACTTAAAACTTGAATTAAACTTCAAACCATTGTTCATAAACATGAATTCCAATCTTAAAAACCAATTTAAACGAATTGAAACATCTTAGATTCACTACAAGCTTCACCTATGAGCCCTAGCTAAGAGGTTTAGCCGTTCATGATCCAAGGAAACATGAAACGACTAAGAAAAACATAAAAACAGTAAACAAACTAGAAGGAGTTGTGGAACTTCAAAATTCACTTCTGCCGCCTCCCACCTTGCTCAAACTCTTCTAAGATACCATAGGAACGATCCCTAGGTGTCCTTTTATAGTAGGAAGGCTCCACAGCATCAGAATCTTCCATAAATTGCGTAAGCTTATGCAGTGCACAGAGAAAATCGGAGCTTGTAGAACACACTTCATTAAGCAGACGCGACCGGTCTGAGCTACTGGACGACCAGTCGCACGACCGGTCGTAAAAGCTCTAAAACTGTCCAGAGAGTTTTGCAAAAATTCCATCTTGTAATTTTAATTCAAGGACCGGTCGCATGACCGGTCTGAGGTGTGGACGACCGGTCGCACGACCGGTCTTGGATGGTCCAGAGAGCTGTGGCCTCTGGGGTACTTCTGTTGAATGTGCAGACCGGTCGGACGACCGGTCTTGGGTGTGCTCTTCTACTTTCTTTCTTCTTTTCTCTTACTTCTTTCTTTCGTCCTTCGACACTTGGTCTTTTGATCTTCTTTGCTTCTAACTGGCATCTTTAAGTCTTCAATTGATGCTTCCTCTCTCTCATCCCTACAATCACAAATCCATGCATTAGATTAGTCTACAAATCATGAAAACCTTGCATAATGAGTGATGAATTGGGGTTAGAATATGCACAATTGAGAGCTCAACAGTATACACTTCAAGAAAAACGCAAAAATATTAGACAACCTCAAAGAAGGCTAAATCCAAACATGATGGAGGTTGTCAAAGCTAAGGTGTTAAAACTACTAGATGTGGGTATCAAATACCCCATCTCAGATTGCCAATGGGTGAGTCCTACCCAAATTGTCCCTAAGAAGTCTACTATTACCATCATAGAAAATGCCAACAACAAGCTTATACTGACTAGAGTGACAACCGGTTGGCGTATGTGCATAGATTATTGGAAGCTAAACACGGTCACTAAGAAAGACAACTTCCCTCTCCCATTCATGGATCAAATTTTAGAGAGGTTAGCGGGTCACTCCTATTATTGCTTCTTCGATGGCTATTCTGGTTACAACTAAATTGAGATAGCCCCGGAAGACGAAGAGAAGACCACCTTTACATGCCCGTTTGGCACTCTCGCATACCGAAGGATGCCATTCGGGCTATGTAATGCACCCGCCACATTCTAACGTTGAATGTTGAGTATTTTCTTAGACATGGTGGGTGAATTTCTCAAAGTTTTCATGAACGAGTTTTCTATTTTTGGTTGTACTTCTGATGAGTGCCTTAAACACTTGAAGTTGGTCTTGACAAGGTGTGATGAGAATAACCTTGTTTTAAATTGGGAGAAGTGCCATTTTATGGTGCAAAGAGGAAAAGTCCTTGGACATATCATCTCATCCAATGGAATAGAGGTAGACCGAGCTAAAATTGATATTATTTCCAACTTACCACCACCCAAGAGCATATGCAATGTGCGGTCCTTCCTTGGACACGCTGATTTTTATAGAAGGTTCATAAAGGATTTCAATCATATCTTTAAACCCTTATGCAACCTTCTCCAAAAGGAGAACCAATTTGAGTGGAGTGCCGATTGTGAATTAGCTTTTTCAAAGCAAAAAGACATGTTGACAACTACCCCTATCATGCAACCACAGGATTGGTCCATTCCTTTTAAATTGATGTGTAATGTGAGCTTTATGCTATTGGGGCAGTGTTAGGACAAAGGAAGGACAAGCAGCCCCACGTTATCTACTATGCGAGTAGGACCTTGAACCCCGCCCAAGTCAATTACTCGACTACGAAGGAGCTCCTAACCATTGTTTTTTCCGTGGACAAATTCAGGTCATAGTTTACACAGATCATGCGGCGCTAAAATACCTTCTTTCTAAGAAGGATGATAAGCCTCGTTTGCTTAGATGGATCCTACTCCTTCAAGAATTCGACTTAGAGATCAAGGATAAGAAAGGAGTATAGAACGTGGTGGCGGACCATCTATCGCGCCTAGGTTTACCCAGTTTTATTGACAAGTCACCTATTGAGGACTCATTCCCTGATGAGCAACTCCTTGTTGCTACACATCCACTGTGGTATGCTGATATTGCAAATTATCTTTCCACAGGTGCGATGCCGACTCATTGGACTGCGCAAGATAAACGGAAATTTTTAAGGAAAGTGCACAAATTTTTCTAGGATGAGCCTTTACTTTTTAAATATTGCCCAGATCAAATTATTAGGAGATGTGTCCCTGATGATGAACATAATTCTATCATCTCATTTTGCCACAATCAAGCATGTGGGGGTCATTTTTCTGCCAAGAAAACCACTGCAAAAATTCTGTAGTGTGGTTTTTATTTGCCAACTCTATTTAAGGACACCCACAAGTTTTGCAAAGCATGCGAGCGCTGTCAAAAGCTCGAAGGATTGTCCCGTCGGAATATGATGCCTCTTACCCTAATTCAACATCTTGAAGTCTTTGACTGTTGGGGCATTGATTTCATGGGACCATTCCCCTCATCTTTTGGACATGTCTACATATTGCTTGCCGTAGACTATGTGTCTAAATAGATGAGGCTATTCCATGTAGAACCAACAATCATCATACAGTTCTAAAGTTCCTTAAGGAAAACATATTATCTAGATTTGGAATGCCTTGAGCCATCATTAGCGATGACGGTTCTCACTTTTGCAATAGGCCTTTTGAAGTCTTAATGAAGAAATATGGCATTAAACATAAAATGAGTACCCCATACCACCCACAAAAAAGTGGGCAAGCTAAAATTTTCAATAAGAAAATTAAACAAATTTTGGAGAAGACGGTGAGGCCGGATCGCAAAGATTGATCGCTTAGATTAATCGGTACTCTTTAGGCTCACTGTACCACTTACATGACTCCCCTTGGAATGTCTCCCTATAAACTTGTCTATGAGAAGGCTTGTCACTTGCTTGTGGAAATTGAACACAAAGCCTATTGGGCAATTTGGGCATTGAATTTCGACATTGACAAGGCTAGCTCACTTCGCAAACTCCAATTGAATGAGCTTGACGAGATCCGAAATGATGCTTATGAGAACTCCAGGATTTACAAGAGTAGGATGAAGGCCTTCCATGACAAGCACATCTTCAGAAAATCTTTCCACGAAGGTCAGAAAGTGCTCTTGTACAATTCTTAGCTACATCTTTTTTTGAAAAAATTGAGCTCTCGATGGACCGGCCCATATATTGTTAAAGAAGTTTTTCCTCATGGGGCTGTTGAGATAGAAAATGCGGCGAATGGTAACTGTTTTAAAGTGACAGACAACGCCTCAAACCATTTGTTGAGAAATTTGATTCAGAGGACATGTCCATCACTCGGGATGATCCTGTGTATCAGGATGATTGATCTCCTAGTCTGACGGAGGTATAGAGTAGATTAGGTTTAGTTGTTTTTTTTTTGTTTGCTTTAGTAGACTTTGATACCGGAGGTAGACTTACATGATCAACTCTCTCAGGTACTATCGTTCTTACTCTCTTTTATTTTACCATTGCTCTCATGTTCATGCTCATTGAATATCTTTTTACATTGGGGACAATGCAAGATTTGGGTGGGGGGTGAGATGATATTCCTCATCTAGCAGTTTGTGGACATTTCGAGCATTATATGTTGAAATTTTTTCAATTTTTTCTGAAAATTCAAACTCTTTTGGACAACCTTATTTCTATGCATTCAAGATGATACAAGTATAAGAAAAGGAGATACGAAGTGAGTGATGCTGCAAGTCTTGAACTACTCTTAATATAATGATTTTATACGTGAATTCCCCTATTTATATGATCGATAGAAAATTTGAACACTTTTACACCTACTTCACATTACACGATTTTCATGGTTGTTCACTCCCCAAGTGTAGGGTTGTGAAGTAGTAATAATTCGGAAAGACCGAGTATCGTTCCCACAGAGATTTATGTATGGGTATCTTTAGAATTTGTCTAAAACAACTAGTAATTAAGATCCTATTAAGAGCTAAAACTGGAAAATAGCGATTTGGTTTAAACAGTGAATGGTTAAAGTAATTTCAATCTAAAAAGGTACTAGAGCGCCAAGGATCCACTTTTGATAAGTTTTAATGGATCAACACAACTAGGTCTCTCATAACTCAATCGGAATCAAATTCATATCTCTATCCGATTGGAATGTAGAGCGGTTAAATCAACAATCATCTAAAATAAGTGTTTATTCATTGATTTGATTCCCACAACCATGCTCAGGCCTTGGGCACACTCAATTGTATAGGCCAAGCCTCTTTCCAATCTAGTTGAGATTCATAACCATAGCTTTCACCAAATCCTGTCACTAGACTTGATTACAACTCATGATTAGAACTCTAATTAAATCAAAATCAATCAATGAACAACTTATTCCAGATTATACAATAAAAGATAAGAATTTTAGTTGAATGAGTTCCCACATGAAAATCAGGCCATTGTACACAAGGCAATCAAAGCGTCTACCATGCTCGGAGTCGATGGTAGATCAATGAACTACACAAGCATAAACAATGCTCAAAAGCTAAGATACTAAGTTAGAATCACTAAGAATCACATGAGCCCGGAGTCATCAAGAGATCAAAGTAAAAAACCAAAATAGTACTTGATTCAAACTCATATTGAACTAGAATTCATCAATTAAAACATAAAAGGAAACCTAGGTTGCATCAATCCATCAAAAACGAATCAAAAGCTTCACCTCTTAGCCCTAGCTAAGAGGTTTTAGTTCATCTCTAACATCCTTGAACTAGAAGCCTCTAAAAACATAAAAAATAACTAAAACAGGAAGAAAACTAGAAACTCGAAGTAGAATCCGTCTCCTAAGCAATCCCCACGTCCTAGCATACTTTGGTATGAAGGGAAGACGTCCTTTTATAGCTTGGAGGTGTCCTTTACGCAAGAAAGTTCCAGATTTCGAGTAAACTTACGCAATTGCGCAGCAAATTCCGAAAATCCAAAATAGAAAGATCCGTTTACACATGGCCGACCGGTCTGGACCGGTCGGACTGGCCTGGCCGACCGGTCTTGACCGGTCGGGCCTATGAATCCCTTAGTCTAGCAGCAATAGTCGACAGGTCTTGACCGGTCGGACTGGCTGGTCCGTCTGTCCAGTGCATTCCTTGATGTGGCCGACCGGTCTTGACCGGTCTGGCTGCTTTGGCCGACCGGTCTTGACCGGTCTAGCCTATATGCCTTGATGTCTTCTTTCTTTCTTTCTTTCTTTTTTCTTTCTTTTTCTTTTCTTTCCTTGCTTCCTTCTCTCTTTATGCTTTGTATCTTCATCCCAGGCTTCGAAATAGTCCCGTTTGGTGATTATTTGGGTGAAGTCTTTCTTATTCCTACAATCACAAATCCATGCACTAAATTAGTCTTCAAATCATGAAACCATGCATAATGAGTGATGAATTGGGGTTAGAATATGCACAATTAAGAGCTCAACACACCCCCCAACCAGCATTTTGCTAGTCCCGAGCAAAACATGCGTGAAACAAGTTTCATTCTCCAAAACCCAACTCTCCTCTAGAAATTATTCTTCTATACATTCCAAGACACATATGCGTAAAAATCAGAGAAATTCGGTGATAAAGGTTGAAACCTTAAACTCTCAGAACATAATAAGTGTTTATATGAAATTCCCGCTGATTGATTGACAAATAGAAGGACTTGAACAAATTCAACCTAGTGTGCACAGTGAAGGTTCATCTCATGAGTTTCCGGGATTATCTTCTTCATAGATCAACTAAACTATAGATTTCAAGGTGTATAGAGCAACAACAAGCCTATGACAGGAATTTACCTTACCGTCCTTCCGACGACTTTCACACTACGTTTCATTTCCGGCTTTGGTTACGGGTAGACCATCCCCCGGTTGGTAGTAGGTAGCCCTAATCGGAATTTTCCACCATTTTTCCATCATTCCCAATTTCATCCTTCCTTTTCCTTTTTCTTTTAATTTAGATAGGATTTTTAGAAATCCATATCTTTCATTATTTTCCCATGGACAAGGATGGACAAAGTACCCCAGCTTGGTTTCTCAATACCTCGAATCAAAGTCTAGCTAATCCATAAATCACATAATCCTTTCAAATCATGAAAATCGTGTAATGTGAACTAGGTGCAAAAGGTGTTCAAATTTTCTATCAATCATAAAAATAGGTGAATTCACATATAAAACCATTATATTAAGAGGACTTCAAAGCTTGCAACATTCATCACTTCATATCTCATCTTCTTATACCCATGCTATCTCGAATGTATAGAATCAAAGTTTTCCAAAAGAGTTTCGAATTTTAGAAAAAATCGAAAAATTTCTACATCTTTGCTCGACATGTCACAAAAGCTAGTAGATTCATCATCTAAGGAATCTCTCACCCCCCAACCAAAACTTTACATTGTCCTCAATGTAATAAGATATGCAATATGCATGACATGAGAGCAATGACATAAAGCAAAGGAGAGTGAGAAAAAGAGATGTCACCTGAAGCATATATTCCATGGAAAGATTAGCTTTTGGAGATGGATTACTTCACAACTAAATCAACTATCAAAGCAAATCCTAATGGGAAAGCATTCTAGCAAATTATCCTCCGTCAGACTAGGAGGTTAATCCCAACAACTCATCCAAAAGCATAAAGTCAAGTAGAATCATTAGATGGATCAAAAGGTTTCGCAGTAACGTCATCCAATATCCTGCTTTACAATAAACATGTGTGTGATTAATGGATATAAGCCACTCAAAATCCCAAAAAGGAATTTCAGCGGGTTCCTTAATGTTTTCACCACATGTATACGAGGAGACATCATCATAGTTATCAAAAAAAATATGTCTCCATTCAGATTTTCCTGGGCATTGATATTGCAAGTAAGGATCATCCCAGGGTTGGTGGAGTTCGGTATGCATGATCCACAAGGGTGTGGAAATATGAATTGATTTCTCAGCACAACAAGGTATTGTTTCCACATCCTTTTCTTGGCTAACGTCATATGCCGATACCGACTCGAAAAGTGTGACCATATCCCTTATCATATCATCGTTCTCAGCAAGGGAGTGAGTCACTTCTTCATCTAAGTGACCAGAGTAAAAAGGTGAGAGGGACTCATTTTCCACAATAGAATTGATCATGTTTATTTCGTGGACCTCCTCATCCTCATCCTCTTGTTGATTGTCAATATTAAAAGCATTCAACTCAATCGTCATATTGCCAAAAGACATTTGTATGACCCCACTCCTACAATTTATGATAGCGTTTGATGTAGCTAGGAATGGGCGGCCAAGTATGACAGGAATTTGGGGGCCAATATTAACCATGGGTCTTGTGTCCAAGACAATAAAGTCCACCGGGTAGTAAACTTTGTCAACTTGGACAAGAACGTCCTCAATTACCCCTCTAGGAATACGAATTGATCGGTCAGCAAGTTGTAATGTGGTTTTGGTGGGTTTCAATTCACCTAAACCCAATTGTTCATAGACCGAAAAGGGAATTAAATTCACACTTGCCCCTAGATCAAGTAAAGCATGTTTCACCCGGTGATCTCCAATCACACATGATATGGTCGGACAACCGGGATCTTTGTATTTCTTGGGCATCCCATGGTTGATAATGGCACTCACATTCTCTGTCAAAAATGCCTTCTTTTGCACATGTATTTTTCTTTTAACCGTGCAAAGGTCTTTTAAAAATTTTGCATATGACGGTATTTGTTTAATGGCATCCAACAATGGGATGTTGATTTTGACTTGCTTGAAAACCTCCAAAAATTCCTGATATTTATCTTGAGGTTTGGCTGCAATCAAGCGTTGGGGGAATGGAGCAATGGGCCTATATTCTTTCAATGGCTCTTTTTCATTCATGGTGATGCTAGGTCCATCATCCTCTTTGGAAGATACCGGATCATTAGGTGTTGAAACCTTCACCGGATCAGGTTTTTCAATGATTTTACCACTTCTAAGAGTGGTGATGGCCTTAGCATGTTCAATATGTTGGTTAGAAGAACTAGGCATACTTATTTCGCATTGTGGTTTTGGATTTGGTATGGGTTGGGCTGGAAGCATCCCTTCCCTTGCATTTAAGCGAGCCTTGATTTCTGTTAATGTCAGATTTTGTAACGAGATCCTCCGGCTTTTCTCCTTCACTCCAACAGGGATTTCCACCACCAGACCTGAAGCAAGACAACAAATAAGGGTGGCTGGGGACCAGCCGTTAGCCCTCCGATGCTTAAGTTAGGCCACAGTAAGAAGAGAAGCCAAGCAAAACGGGACCAAGATTGAATGATGTGTGCGTACCTGCTCTTAATGGAGCCACCCCTTTATATAGATCTGGAGACAATCCAATTTGTTACGTAAGACGTCGAAATCCCGTTGATATCGCGTACGATACTGAGATCTTGCTGATTTCGTAGGATAAAATCTTATCTTTTGAGTCAGATCCAACCCGATGATTTACTCCAACAATCACGCCCCTTGATAGCAATCCCTTGAAATCCGGATCCATTTAGAGAAGATAAACCCAAAAGTCGACCTATACGGACTACCAATAAGCGTGGTAATAGCGCTGATATATCATGATAAGCTGGAAGCCGTAGTTGGAGTCATAACCTCCGAAAAGGAAGGAGACGCCCGTAGTTGGAGTCATAGCCTCCGAAAAGGAAGGAGACGCCCGTAGTTGGAGTCATAGCCTCCGAAAAGGAAGGAGACGCCGACGAGTCGGGGACCACCGAACTGGATGTGGCCCTGCTTGGTGTCGCAGAGGGATTGGACAAACTGCTCGACGGGAATCGGGTGCTAGTACTGAAGGCTAAGAGATTTCCGCAGGAAAGCTGCTCGCATATTAAAATGTGGTCGCGAGTCCAAGTACACACTTAGATGTAATGTCTTTCAACGACTTGTGAGAAGGTCTGCTCGCGAATCTAGTTTTCCATATTTGACTATCCATGACTCCTGATCAGGTGAGCTCGATAGTCAAATGGACGTTCCACACTTATCCAATATTTGACTCTCGATCAGATGATCTCGAGAGTCGAATGGACGTCCCGCACTTATCCAATATTCGACTCTCGATCAGATGATCTCGAGAGTCGAATGGTCGTCCCGCACTTATCCAATATTCGACTCCCGAACTTACGATCTCGAGAGTCGAACCCGCACTCTTCTTTTACCCGTTCTGCGACTCTTGATCAGATGATCTCGAGGGCCAAATGAGCATTTCCACGTGAAATCTTATCTCCACCATTTTGCCTATAACAGATGCCCCCCAAGTCCTTGCCGCCAAGAATCCTTAAGGAAAGGACTTAGCTTGCTGTCATGCGCGGCTGCCTCTTGCTTTTACTGAGAAGCCGTACATGATT
The DNA here is from genome assembly GCA_003013855.2 of Liriodendron chinense. NCBI lineage: Eukaryota > Viridiplantae > Streptophyta > Magnoliopsida > Magnoliales > Magnoliaceae > Liriodendron > Liriodendron chinense. The sequence goes on along the minus strand of ML058397.1, from coordinate 4,480,373 downwards.
AGGCTGGAATTAATGAGCGCCAGCCTTTCTGCAGTCAGGAAATGAAGAGGCGCTCACCACGTGTCCAAGTATTTAATGGGCGTGCCTGCTCGAGTGCTGTGCCGAACGAGAGATCGCCACGTGCTACCATATACGGCGGAATGATTGCCTATAAATATACGGAGTCCACCATATCTTCTGATTTTCACAGAAGTTTCAGAATCCTCCTTTGCTTTTTCAATCATCTTCCTCCGGAGCTCCTTGGTGTCTTCCTCGATTCCCTTTGGTGCTCTTTCTTTCCTTTTGCACTGTAATATTTCTTCTTTGTTTTTTAAATATCTCATGGCTTCCGAGGAGAGTACCGTTCCTTTAGGAGATGCCACCCCGGAATCCTCTGCTTCTAGTAACGCAAGGGTTCCGGCAGGTCAGTATACAGCGGCCGGATATCCTTCCATCCTATCGGAGAACCGGCTGCTGGAGTTACGGGAGAGATTTTCGATCCCTGACTCAGTCGATCTCCGGTTACCCAGAGATGGAGAGACGCCAGACTCCCCTCCCCTAGGGTGTGTGGCATTCTATGAGTATCAACTCATTCTGGGGGTTCGCCTTCCCCTCCATCCTTTCATCCGGGATGTACTCCGGTATTATAAAATTACCCCCGGGCAACTTATCGTGAATGGATGGAGGGTGGTCCTAAGCTCATTCGTCCTTTGGGCTCAAGCCGGGAACGGGGAGCTTACAGCTGATGAGTTCCTCCGCATGTTCCGCTTGAAGAAGGCACCCTCCAGCGAAGGCTGGTATTATCTATGTTATTGACACCGGGATAACTTCGTGCTGGGGAAGCCCTCATCGAATTATCCCGGCTGGAGGAAGCGTTGGTTTTATGCATCTGAAAATTGGGAATTTGCTTCTTCCAGGGGCCCAAGAGTAAATTGTTTTTTCTGTGAAGGTAGGCAGTCCCGCATTGTGCACTTTTTCTTCAATTAAGGTTTTAGGGTTTCTCCATTTGACCCTTGTTTGTGCTCGCAGGTATCCCGGCCTTGAGAAAACCGAACTTGAAAGGGGGGATCAACGAAAAAATCGTAAAAGTGTACAAGGTGCCTATTGGTGATAGGCACGTCGAGACTTGCTTGTCTCCATCTCGTCTTGCAGCAGCGGGCTTAATACCCGTAAGAGAAGTCGAGATGACGCAGGTTGGAGAAAAAAGAGGTCTGCTGCCCCGGCTGAAGGGCACGAGCTCCAAGAGACAGAAGAAAACATCTGCTGGTCCATCTCACCCATCCACTGAAAAGGGTAGCGATCAGCCTGCTCCCCTCACGAGCAAAGCGGGGGCTCCAGCAGGGCCCACTATTCCTTCACTGGTGGTCGTACCCGGGCCGCCAGTGATTAATATCGCTGACAATTCCCCAGATGGGGTAGGGTCCAGCTGCCCCCCAGCTGAAGAGGCTCGTGAGCACACGGAGCCTCGAGAGATGGCTCCTGCCCGCGAGCTGGTTCCCGCTACCGAGCAGGGACCTGCTCGCGAGACGATGGCCCCTCCTCGCGAGCCTTCTGAGCTGATCGTTGCCCAACCTTCCGGCGGTGGAACATATTCTGTTCCTCGCCACCTCCACCCCATCTGTAAATTCCTATTTGAGAATGTCCCGCCTCAATCCTTCGGCTCTCTTCCCGAGCCAGGCCCCGAGAGCCTCTTCCTTGAGGCAGGGATGAGGATGGCTCAGGTAGAACCTCCTAGCCCAAACTTTATTATTTTGGGGTTTCTTAAGTATTTCTTCTCACCCCTCTTTTTGTTTGCAGGGACTAGACCTCATCTTGCGGACGAAGCGAGACATCGTCGCTGCTCGCCGCGTAATAGACGAGGCAGATGAAAAAAGGATTGCTTTGGAGAAGGCGGTCCAGGGACGGGATCAACTCCTCAAATCCCGTGAGGCCATGATTTCCAAGAAAGATGAGGAGATAAAAATCCTCATAGAGAAAGTCCAGGTGTTGACCGAAAGGTACCAAGCTTTGGACAATAAGTTCGCGAAACTCGCCGACTTGAAGGAGAAGGCGGAGAGAGAGAAGGAGATCTTTCGCCAAGACAAGATCTCGCTGGCGGAGCGACTTGCGGAGGCTAGGTCGCAGCTCAAGGAGGCCTACGACAACCTGACCAAGGAGCGCAACGCTCTCGCGCAGCTTAAGGACGACTCAATCCACTGGGACGAGGAGAGAGTCGCCCTTGCGAAAATGCTCTCGGAAGAAGGTCCTCGGGCAATTTTCGAGTTCCGTTCTTCGCAGCAATATGACGACGAAAGGTACGAGTCATATGATGCTGGTCGCGACTTTGTGCTAAGAGTAGTGCAACGAATGATCCCCTCCTTTGATATGGGGGAGTTTGGTCGAGTCGCGACCATCATAGCTGCCGAAGAGCAGGCTGCTGCTGAGAACGAGGTGACTGAAGCCACTCAGGTTGAAGGTGCTCCAGAAATGGGCCCTGAAATTGAGAGCGCAGCTCCTCCTCCGAGGGATTGATTTTCTTTGTTTTCCTCTCTTGTATTCGTGAATGGATATTGTAAACATTTATCATTAATGAGAAAATATTTTTGGAAGTATTGTCCTCATTTGCCTTTTCCCTTTCACGCAATGAATGCCTTCTCGTTTTTGTTTACTTTCTTTTCCATGTACTGAATGCCTTGTTGCAACGAGAATGTGTTCAATCCGGGGGTTCGTTGCGACCAAACCGATTGAGACCCCCAAGTTGGCTTCATATTGACTCATCAGTGAATGCGAACTTTTAATCCGAGCACGAGTTACGCTGCTCGCATTTAGGATGTATGGCGAACTGTGGTGCTCGCGATTAAGGTGTATGTCTGTGATTCGAGCTCGAGCTACGGCGCTCGCATTTCGGAGTGCGATCCCTCCTCTCACCAGTCGTGAGCAACTAACTCATGAAAATGACTTAGACTCAATCCGGGGGTCATACGACCGTGTCCGTGTTGAGATAGACTGATCTATCGATTGAGATTTTAATTCTACCAAGGGCAGAAGGTTGGTCAAGAGATGATATTCATTCTCTTCGAGGCTGTTCAGGTCCATGTAAATGGAGAAGCAACCAACTAGTAATGATTTCAGTCCTACCAAAGGTAGGCAATTGGCCAAGAGGATGTGTAAGCACTCTCTTCAGGGCTATTCAGGTCCATATAAATGGAGTAGCGGCCAAAAGATATCTTTCACTTTATTCATAAAACGCTATAATAAACTACATCGAATCTAGGGGTAGTATCGTAGCAAATGCTCCACGTGCCAAGGGCGACGTACAGGCTTCCCTTGCATGTCTTCAAGATAATAAGTACCGGGTCGCACAACCCTAACAACCCGATACGGGCCTTCCCAATTCGGATCCAATGAACGAACGGGAACTCCAAGATTTTGCCTTAGGACCAAATCTCCGAACTGGAAGGATCTAGGTCTAACCTTCGCATTCCGATAACGAGCAATACGTTGTTGATATGCTGCCACTCGTACTTGGGAAGTATTTCTTCGTTCTTCCAAGAGATCGAGATGAAGTCGAAGGTTTTCCTGATTGCTTGCGGGATCATACTGCTCGATCCGATATGAGGGCACTTGAATTTCCACCGGTACCACTGCGTCAACACCAAATGCTAAAGAGAAAGGGGTTTCACCAGTTGATGTACAAGCCGTGGTCCTATAGGCCCATAATACCTCTGGCAGAAGTTCTGGCCACACCCCTTTACTTTCACCTAGCTTGGTCTTTAAATGATGCTTTATGATCTTGTTCACTGCCTCGACCTGCCCATTCGCCTGAGGATGATATGGAGAAGTGCGGAGATTACGTATCTTCCATTTGTCGCAAAATTCGCCAAAGGCTGCGTTGTCGAACTGCGTTCCGTTATCGGTAATTATAGTATGAGGGAGTCCGAAGCGACATATGATATTTTTCCACATAAACTTAGTAGTTTGTTTTTCAGTAATTTTGGCTAATGGTTCTGCTTCGGCCCATTTGGTGAAATAATCAACCGCCACGATCGCGAACCTATTCTGTCCCTTTCCCATAGGTAAGGGCCCGATGATATCGATCCCCCACTGAGCAAAAGGCCAAGGGCTGTCGATTGGGGTCATCCGCTCAGACGGTATGCGAGGTATAGGTAGATATCGTTGACACTTGTCGCATTTTTTAGAAAATTCGATGGCGTCTGCTTTCATAGTAGGCCAATAATATCCTTGCCTCATCGCTTTATATGCTAGGGATCGCCCCCTGGGATGATTACCACATGCCCCCTGGTGTACTTCATCTAGAACACGATGTGCTTCTTCTGGATGAAGACACCTTAGATAAGGCAAGGAGAAGCTTTTTCGCAACAATATTCCATCTTGTAAGGTGTACCTGGCAGCTCGAAGCCGAATTTGTCTCGCAGCTTTCTTGTCTTCTGGTAGGTATCCATCTCTGAGGTAAAGGATGATAGGATCCATCCAGCATGGAGACGATTGTACCGATATAACTTGCTCTAGAGTTACTTGGTCGATACTCAAGTTCTGACGATGCTCGATGGGGATCGAATGTGATAACTCCGATTCCGGTGTAGAAGCTAGTTTTGCTAAGGAATCGGCAAGTTGGTTCTGCTCGCGAAGGATATGAATTATTTTATAAGTCTTTAGTTTGGCGAGCAGGATGAGGACACGAGACTTGTATAAGGCCATTCTTTCTTCTTTGGCTTCGAATTCACCAAGAACTTGATTGACAATGAGCTGGGAGTCGCTATGAATTATCAAATTCTGGACTGCGAGGACAATGACCAGTTCGAGACCAACAATTAGGGCCTCATATTCTGCTTCATTATTGGAGACGCGTGATTCAAATCGCAAAGCATATTGAAAATGCGACCCGTCGGGAGCCACTAAAATCAGGCCCGCTCCACTGCCAGTGGCCCGTGACGACCCGTCCACGAAGAGCGACCAAGGAGGCTGATCGCTGAACATGACATTATCTTCAGAAGAATATGTAAATTCGGCGATGAAGTCAGCCACGGCTTGGCCCTTGACTGCGGTCCTAGGTTAGAACGAGATATCATGCTCACTGATCTCGACCGCCCATTTAGTTAAGCGCCCGGAAGCCTCAGGTTTTTGAAGGACTTGTCGTAGTGGATGATTTGTTGGTACTAAAATAGCATGGGCTTGAAAGTATGGTCGCAGTTTTCGAGACGCCGTGACTAAGGCTAGGGTCAATTTCTCCATATCAGAATACCTAGTTTCTGCATCGACCATTGCTCGACTGATATAATAAACGGGCCTTTGCACCCCGAAATCTTCTCTTATTAAAGCGGCGCTAACGGCCGTGGGAGACACAGATAAATAAAGAATGAGTTGCTCATGTGCTACAGGCTTAGATAAAATGGGGGAGCGCTCATGTATTGCTTCAATTGTTGAAAAGCTTCTTCACACTGAGGTGTCCACTTCCAATCAGACTTGGCCGTTGCACGAAGGAGTTTGAAGAAGGGCAAACACTTGTCAGATGCTCGCGAGATGAACCTGTTCAATGATGCGATGCGACCTGCTAGACGCTGAACGTCTTTCAGAGTAACAGGGGATTTCATCTCTATCAATGCTTTAATCTTTTCAGGATTTGCCTCAATTCCACGCTGGCCAACCATGAACCCAAGAAATTTTCCTGCAGACACTCCAAACACGCATTTTTCTGGATTTAACTTCATTTGATACTTCCTCATCAGATCAAAGGCTTCTCGAAGATCTGAAATGTGGTTATCTTCAACGATGCTTTTCACGAGCATATCGTCGACATACACTTCCATATTCCTATCGATTTGAGCAGCGAACATTTTGTTGACAAGACGTTGATAAGTGGCCCCTGCATTTTTAAGACCGAACGGCATTACCTGGTAGCAATATAGTCCTCGATCTGTGATGAAGGCAGTATGCTGGCTATCAGGTGGATGCATCACAATCTGGTTGTAACCAGAATAAGCATCCATAAAGCTGAGGAGAGCATGTCCAGCTGTTGAGTCGACCAACTGGTCGATCCGCGGTGTCGGAAAGCTATCTTTGGGGCATGCTTTGTTTAAGTCTGAATAGTCGACGCACATCCTCCATTTGCCATTAGTTTTCCGGACGAGAACTACGTTTGCGACCCACTCTGGGTAGTCAACTTCCTTTATGAAATTAGCCGCGAGAAGCTTTTCAACTTCTGTTTTGATTGCCATTTGTCTTTCTGCAGTAAAGGCACATCGACGCTGATGTACGGGTTTATGCTTCGGGTCAATGTTGAGACGATGTGCGATGACATCAGGATCGATGCCTGGCATATCTTTATGAGACCAAGCAAACACATCCTTGTATTCGGTGAGGACACGGATCAAATTTTGACGATGGACAGTGGTCAAGGAGGACCCGATGCGCACGATCTTAGATGGGTCGTCTTCGGTCAGGTGGATCGCCACTGTTTCCTCCCCTGGAGTTCCTGATTTCAGAGCATTTTCTCTTGGATCCAACGCGGTGGCGGGAACGTCGGATGAACCTTGAACTATTTTCATGACAGGTGTCGCTTGAGCCTTCTTTCGATCTTGGAGGGCTATCTGGTAACATGACCGTGCCTCCTGCTGACTTCCTCGCACGACCCCGATGCCATTCGGGGTCGGAAATTTAACACATAAATATGAAGGGTGCAAGGCCGCTCCAACCTTAGTTAGAGACGGCCGCCCCAAGATGGCGTTATATGTCGATTTTCGATCCACGACGAGGAAGTTTACGAAGACGGTGGTCTTCGCTGGACTCTCCCCAAAAGTGACTGGGAGATCGATACTTCCTTCAGGTGCTACTACCTCTCCTCCAAAGCCGACAAGAGGGGTCGATACTGGCTTGAGGAGGTTTCTGGCAAGTGCCATCTTGTCGAAAGCCTCCAAATACAGAATATCGGCCGAGCTACCTGTATCCACCATAATTCGATGAGTCAGATAGTTTGATACCTTCAGTGTGACTACGATGGAATCTTCATGAGGGAAGTGAATTCCCGCTGCATCTTCGAGGGTGAAAGAAATTGGAGGATGGCTAGCCTTCGATGAGTTGGGCGCTTGTTCCAGCCAATAGATCTGCTGGGGTTCTTTGGACGCCTTTTGAGCGTATGCCTTTCTTGAAGCTTGAGAGTCACCCCCGCAAGCTGGCCCCCCGACGATAGTGCGAATTTCTCCCGTGGGCTCGGCGTCCTCCTGGTCGGTTTTATGATGAGGTGGTTCCTTTTGGCGAGATGAGGTCTTCGCCCTTTCTGGTGATCGATTTTTACGAGCAACATAATCCTGGAGATGGCCTTTTCGAATAAGGGCTTCGATATGGTCTCGTAAAGAGATGCAGTCCTGGGTCCTATGCCCGTGATCTTTGTGAAAGTAACAGAACTTGCTCTTGTCCCTCTTCTCGGGATCGGATTTGATCTTTGCAGGCCACTTCACATATGGCTTGTGTTTAATCTCCATTAGAACCTTTTCAGGAGACTGATTGAGAGGAGTGTAATTATGATATTTACCAGAGTAAGGCCTCTTGGGAGAACGATCGCGTTGGTCACGACGGTATTTCTTATCCGTAGAAGAGGCTCCTTCTGGCTTGCGCTTCTTGCTCTGTACTCCATAGCGTGTCAATGCGACTTCTTCTGCATTGATATATTTCTGAGCTTTGGCTTGAAATTCTGCCATAGTTTTCGGTGGGCTTTTATCTAAGGCAAACCTGAATTTCTCGCTCGTTATCCCGGCAATGAGGGCTGTAAGACCCTTTTCTTCGGTGTATCCCTCAGTTTGAACGGCTTCGGCAGTGAATCGTACTGTGAACTCCTTTATTGTCTCCCCATGCTGCTGTTTCAAATTCATCAGATGGGAGGCTGGCTTCTTAATGCGAATACTCCCCATGAATTGAGAAAGGAATATCTCTGATAACTGGGAAAAGGAACTGATGGAACGGGGCTTTAACCCCCGGAACCACGTACGAGCTGCATCCTTCAATGTTAGGGGAAAGGCCCTACACATGATTTCTGAACCATGTCCCTCCAACTCCATGAGGGACCTATATGTTTCCAGATGTTCCAGAGGGTCGCCAATTCCTGTGTACGGAGCGATAACAGGCGCTCAATACTTTCTGGGTAATGGGGCTTCCATGACCTCACTGGTGAAGGGAGATTCAGATTGGTGTATTGCCGCCATGACGGCAGATGGCCGATTTGCCTGGTATCGCTGTTCCATGACATCAAAACGATCTTGGATTCTTTTGAGATCTCCTTCCCATGGTAGGGTATAGCTAGATGTTTCGGCGGTGGACCCTTGCGGTTGAGGTTGTCGAGGCGAACTGAAATGTATGGAATGTGGAGATGGTACAGGGGGATGGCCGCCGAGTGGCGGGACCTGTGGTTCGTCCATAGAATGTCTGGAAGCTACCGGTATGGGTTGCGGTGGTAACCCTCTGGAGGGTTGTTTTTGCGGTTCAGGGAAGTGTTGATCTAGCCGATTTGACAGCGCCTGAACTCCGGCATTTAGAGTTAGGAGAGTGTTTCCGAGGAAACGTAGGACATCATCTTGATTTCCAGAAGCCTCCAACAATGGGTTTGTTGTTGGTATATTCGGGGCTCCTTGAGGGATATTCGTTGGAGCAGGTGGGAGGATAGGTACGGATTCCGTCTCATCAGGTGGAGGTGGTGCCTGCCTTGAAGTTGAAGGATGAACAGCCTTTTTAGGAGGCATCGCTGAAGGATTTTGATCGGTGGTTAGCACGATTGATTTCGATGATCAAGTCGTTCCCACAGACGGCGCCAAACTGTTAATGTCAGATTTTGTAACGAGATCCTCCGGCTTTTCTCCTTCACTCCAACAGGGATTTCCACCACCAGACCTGAAGCAAGACAACAAATAAGGGTGGCTGGGGACCAGCCGTTAGCCCTCCGATGCTTAAGTTAGGCCACAGTAAGAAGAGAAGCCAAGCAAAACGGGACCAAGATTGAATGATGTGTGCGTACCTGCTCTTAATGGAGCCACCCCTTTATATAGATCTGGAGACAATCCAATTTGTTACGTAAAACGTCGAAATCCCGTTGATATCGCGTACGATACTGAGATCTTGCTGATTTCGTAGGATAAAATCTTATCTTTTGAGTCAGATCCAACCCGATGATTTACTCCAACAATCACGCCCCTTGATGGCAATCCCTTGAAATTCGGATCCATTTAGAGAAGATAAACCCAAAAGTCGACCTATACGGACTACCAATAAGCGTGGTAATAGTGCTGATATATCATGATAAGCTGGAAGCCGTAGTTGGAGTCATAACCTCCGAAAAGGAAGGAGACGCCCGTAGTTGGAGTCATAGCCTCCGAAAAGGAAGGAGACGTCCGTAGTTGGAGTCATAGCCTCCGAAAAGGAAGGAGACGCCGACGAGTCGGGGACCACCGAACTGGATGTGGCCCTGCTTGGTGTCGCAGAGGGATTGGACAAACTGCTCGACGGGAATCGGGTGCTAGTACTGAAGGCTAAGAGATTTCCGCAGGAAAGCTGCTCGCATATTAAAATGTGGTCGCGAGTCCAAGTACACACTTAGATGTAATGTCTTTCAACGACTTGTGAGAAGGTCTGCTCGCGAATCTAGTTTTCCATATTTGACTATCCATGACTCCTGATCAGGTGAGCTCGATAGTCAAATGGACGTTCCACACTTATCCAATATTCGACTCTCGATCAGATGATCTCGAGAGTCGAATGGACGTCCCGCACTTATCCAATATTCGACTCTCGATCAGATGATCTCGAGAGTCGAATGGTCGTCCCGCACTTATCCAATATTCGACTCCCGAACTTACGATCTCGAGAGTCGAACCCGCACTCTTCTTTTACCCGTTCTGCGACTCTTGATCAGATGATCTCGAGGGCTAAATGAGCATTTCCACGTGAAATCTTATCTCCACCATTTTGCCTATAACAATTTCCTCCACCAAATTTTTAAGCTCAAGCATTATCGTGTGGTTGGATTGATTTATTTGAGCTTGTCCTTCCATGAATGCTTTCAAAGTATCCTCTATAGGCATTTGAGGTGGGGCCATTTGCATTGGGGGCCCCCTTTGAGGATTACTTTGATTAGCCATGTTTCTATTCGCCCAATTGAAGTTTGGGTTGTTTCTCCAACTAGAATTGTTCGTGTTTGAATTTGGAGTACTAAAAAGTCGTTGATAACTATTCAAGGCATTTGATTGTTCAAATAAAAGTTCTCGAAACGCATAGATTGTTGGACAATCCGGCGTTTGATGCACATTGGAAGCACAAATACCGCAAATAGTTTCAACAGCCCCCTTTTGTTGGGTTGTGTCCACTTTCTTTAGTTCCATTTCCTCGACCTTTCGTGTGAGTTTAGCCACTCTAGAACCTAGATCATCTTGCCCATCTAAAGCATAAACTTCTCCTTTTTCCTTGGTTTGGGATTGTTTTGAACTTGTTGGTTTAGATGTATCCCATGCTTGTGTATTTTCAGCTAACATGTCAAAATAATCCCAAGCTTCCTCCGTTTCCTTGTTCATAAACTCCCCATTGCACATCATCTCCACAAATTGGCGCATGGTTGAGTTCAATCCATCATAGAAGAAACTAATCAACCTCCACCGTTCATAGCCATGATGTGGGCATGAGTTTAATAGTTCATTATACCTTTCCCAACATTGGAAAAAAGTTTCTTCTTCTTTTTGGGCGAAGTTCATTATGGCCCTTCTTAGTGCATTGGTTCGATGAGTAGGGAAGAATTTTTTAAGAAACTCCTTAGTCATCTCGGCCCATGTCCCAATAGACCTCGGCCTTAAGGAATGTAGCCATGATTTGGCCTTCTCTTTCAAGGAAAAAGGGAACAATTTAAGTTTTATTGTATCCTTGGTCACATTGTCATAGTTTATTGTGGCAATAACTTCTTCAAATTCCTTAATATGTAGATATGCGCTCTCAGAGTCGAGTCCATGGAATCTAGGAAGAAGTTGGATCAACCCCGGTTTAAAATCAATATTTCCCACATTGTGAGGGAAAATTATGCAAGAGGGAGTACTCGTCCTAGCTGGTTGTAGATAGTCACGTAAAGTTCTAGGTTGAGGTACATCCCCTACTTCATTCTCATCTAATTCAGTAAGGTTTGGGGCTGGATTTTGATTAACCCCCTGATTTGGTTGATTTTCAGCCATCTCTCTAGTAATTTCAGGAAAATTTTGATGTTTCCTAGCACGAGGCTCTCTATCAATCCCTTCAACAATTACTCCGTCCCTTACAAGTCGGTTATTATAAGTCCTAGCCCAATGTGGCATGCAAAACCAAAAAGAATGAGCAAAAAGGAAAAAGAATTCTTCCTTCCTTCCTTTACTCCTCTCTAAGACTTAAGCACAGGGTGTCTTGCAATGGCTGAGCCAGAAGCAAGGATAGAGACCGATTTCTCCTGGTCAATAGGGGTTCAAAGAACTCCCCACCCACTCTTTGAGTCTTTTGAGAAAAAGTACAGAAAAAGAAGAAAGAGGAATAGGTTGAGAAGAGAAATCTCTGAGCACAAGGTGATCTAAGACGGCAGAGCCGACCAATAGGAATTCAGGTGGCACAAGGCCTGCCTTTCAGAGATCCAAAAGGAGTCTTCACCCACTCTACAAGAGATGAATATGGTAGGAATGAGTAGGAGAAGAAGAAGAGTAAGGTTAGAACGATAAAACCTGATTTGTGACTTAAGATGCCTTCTTCTTCTTCAACTTCCTAAAAATCCCTAGATTAGACCTATGTTAGAATCCTGCAAAAATCAAAACAAAGTAAGTTAGGGATTAGAAGAAAACCTACTCTAGAAAACAAAACAAATCCTAAACCTAGCTTAACACAATCTCAACTAAAAATTATTTCAGAAAATTCTAAAAATACCGCATAGAAATCCCCGGCAGCGGCGCCAAAAACTTGTTCACTCCCCAAGTGTAGGGTTGCGAAGTAGTAATAATTCGGAAAGACCAAGTATCGTTCCCACAGAGATTTATGTATGGGTATCCTCAGAATTTGTCTAAAACAACTAGTAATTAAGATCCTATTAAGAGCTAAAACTGGAAAATAGCGATTTGGTTTAAACAGTGAATGGTTAAAGTAATTTCAATCTAAAAAGGTACTAGAGCGCCAAGGATCCACTTTTGATAAGTTTCAATGGATCAACACAACTAGGTCTCTCATAACTCAATCGGAATCAAATTCATATCTCTATCCGATTGGAATGTAGAGCGGTTAAATCAACAATCATCTAAAACAAGTGTTTATTCATTAATTTGATTCCCACAACCATGCTCAGGCCTTGGGCACACTCAATTGTATAGGCCAAGCCTCTTTCCAATCTAGTTGAGATTCATAACCATAGCTTTCACCAAATCCTGTCACTAGACTTGATTACAACTCATGATTAGAACTCTAATTAAATCAAAATTAATCAATGAACAACTTATTCCAGATTATACAACAAAAGATAAGAATTTTAGTTGAATGAGTTCCCACATGAAAATCAGGCCATTGTACACAAGGCAATCAAAGCGTCTACCATGCTCGGAGTCGATGGTAGATCAATGAACTACACAAGCATAAACAATGCTCAAAAGCTAAGATACTAAGTTAGATAGAATCACTAAGAATCACATGAGCCCGGAGTCATCAAGAGATCAAAGTAAAAAACCAAAATAGTACTTGATTCAAACTCATATTGAACTAGAATTCATCAATTAAAACATAAAAGGAAACCTAGGTTGCATCAATCCATCAAAAACGAATCAAAAGCTTCACCTCTTAGCCCTAGCTAAGAGGTTTTAGTTCATCTCTAACATCCTTGAACTAGAAGCCTCTAAAAACATAAAAAATAACTAAAACAGGAAGAAAACTAGAAACTCGAAGTAGAATCCGTCTCCTAAGCAATCCCCACGTCCTAGCATACTTTGGTATGAAGGGAAGACGTCCTTTTATAGCTTGGAGGTGTCCTTTACGCAAGAAAGTTCCAGATTTCGCGTAAACTTACGCAATTGCGCAGCAAATTTCGGAAATCCAAAATAGAAAGATCCGTTTACACATGGCCGACCGGTCTGGACCGGTCGACTGGCCTGGCCGACCAGTCTTGACCGGTCGGGCCTATGAATCCCTTAGTCCAGCAGCAATAGCCGACCGGTCTTGACCGGTCGGACTGGTTGGTCCGTCTGTCTAGTGCATTCCTTGATGTGGCCGACCAGTCTTGACCGGTCTGGCTGCTTTGGCCGACCGGTCTTGACCGTTCTAGCCTATATGCCTTGATGTCTTCTTTCTTTCTTTCTTCTTTTTTTCTTTCTTTTTCTTTTCTTTCCTTGCTTCCTTCTCTCTTTATGCTTTGTATCTTCATCCCAGGCTTCGAAATAGTCCCGTTTGGTGATTATTTGGGTGAAGTCTTTCTTATTCCTACAATCACAAATCCATGCACTAAATTAGTCTTTAAATCATGAAACCATGCATAATGAGTGATGAATTGGGGTTAGAATATGCACAATTAAGAGCTCAACAATGGTTTGAAAGGATTATGTAGATTTGTAGATTGGCTAGACTTAGATTTGAGGTGTTGAGAAACCAAGTCGGGGTACTTTATCCATCCTTGTCCATGGGAAAATAACAAAAGATATGGATTTCTAAAAATCCTATCTAATGTGTATGAAAAGGAAAGAAGGAAAGAAAATATGGGTATAATTGAGAATATGGTGGAAAATTTCGAAAAGGGATACCTATTACTAACCTGGGGATTTTCTACCCATAACCAAAGTCGGAAATGGGACGTAGTTGAAAGTCGTCGGAAGGACGGTCAGGCAAATTCCTATCATTGGCTTGTGGTTGATCTGTACACATTCAGACCTATAGTTTAGTTGATCTATGAAGAAGATAATCTCGAAAATTCATGAGATGAACATTCACTATGTACACTAGATTAAAATTGTTCAAGTTCTTCTATTTATCAATCAATCAGCGGGAATTTCATATGAACACTTATTATGTTTTGAGAGTATAAGGTTTTAACTTCTATCACCTAATTTTTCTGATTTTTACACTTGTATGTCTTGGAATAGATAAAAGCATAGTTTCTGAAGGAGAGTTGGATCTTGGAGATTTGAACATGTTTCACGCTTGTTTTGCTCGAGACTAGCAAAATGCTGGTTGAGGGGTGTGTTAAACCTCCAATTTATACATTTTCCAACCCATTACATCGCATTATATGCATTGTTTGCATGCTTAAAAGACCATTTAATGAATATTTTGTTGATGTAGGAATAAGAGAGAGACTTCACCTAATTGATGGCTAAAAGACCTATTTGAAGCCCTTGGATGAAGACCCAAGGTGGGCCAAAGAAGGAAGAAGAAAGAAGGAAGAAGAGAGAGAGAGAGAGAGAGAGAGAGAGAGAGAGAGAGAGAATATAGAAAATTAGAGCCATGACCGGTCAAGACCGGTTGACCAGCAATGGAGCCCCCTGTATAGGTCGCTGGACTAAGGACCAGTCAAGACCGATCGGCCAACAGGTTGTCCCCCTTCTTGTGCTCTCTGGACTCCCCCTAGACAGGTCCAACCGGTCTTACCAGTGTATTTTGTTGCTGAAATTCAGCAGCTTCTCACATAAGCTTTGAAAATCATGAGCTGCGGGAGTCCTTCGTGATTCTGGAAGATTCTGAGGCAGTGGAGCCTCCACATTATAAAAGTACACCTAGGTTCTCTTCCTAAGGCAATATAGAAGAGCAGGAACTTCATGGGAGGTGAGGAGGATCATCGTGGAGCGTCTACAACTCTCTCAAATTCGATTTTTCATGTTTTCTAGTTAGTTTTTCATTGTTTCTAGTTAAAGCATGATAATGCTCGGCTAGAACGTCTTAGCTAAGGCTAAGAAGTAAAGCTTGTGGGTAGTAATCATGTTGAATTTGTTTTAATTCAAGTACTTTACTTTAAGTTGGATTTTAAGTTCTAGATTGAATAAAAGATGGTATTTTTGGATGTTTTATGAGAGTTCATGTGCTTTGGACATGGGTTCCTTGCAAATTCTTTGAGATTATCATGTTTGGATTGTTTAGATTCAAATTGTAGTAACCCCTGAGCATACCATTGTCCATTGGCATGGTTGTTACTTCGAAGGCTACATATTCGACTTCTACATGCTTCATTAAAACTAGAATCTTATTCTTCAACTTGAGTAGGGATTATTTGTGTTTCAATGTTGAATCTTCCAACTAGAAGAGAGATAGAACTTCAATTCTAGTTTTGTTTATGCTTGGATGAATGAATTCACGTGGGACTAGTACAAGTGGATCCTTGAGGCCTTAGTTCCGTTTATTACAGATTTTTACAACTTTAATGTTTTTGTCTAGTTTATGAATTTGAACTACTTAATTAATTGAATTTAAAGTTGCTGGAACAACTTGAATTATTTTACCTAATTCCCTGTGGATCGACCTCAGTCTTACCGAGAATTATTACTTAATCGCAGCCTTGCACTTGAGGCGAGCGAACAACTAACAACATGACCATATCCACCACAGTTGTAACATTGGACGATTTTGAATTTACCTTTAAATTTCTTTCTTTTTTGTCCTTCTTGTCACAACTCTTCCCTCTCTCAAATTTGAGGAATCTCTTAAACCTTTTAAGCTCATCATTCTCATCATCACTATCTTCTGAAGATTCACTCCCAACTTTCTTTTTCCTAAGAGAGTGCCTTTGTGAAGTCTTCAAAGCAATACTTTTCTTCTTAGAGGGGGTATTAAAGTGAAGTTTATGAGTTTGTAGGGAACTTTAGAGTTCTTCTACTTTCATGTCATCTATGTCTCTACACTCTTCTATTGCAATGACTTTGGATCTAAATCTCTCAGGGATGGACCTAAGAATTTTTCTACAAATTTTTCCATCCGAAACCCGATCTCCTAAGCCACTTATGGAATTTTAAACATTATTCAATCTAGAATAAAACTTCATGATATTTTCATCCTCATTCATTTTAATATTTTAAAATTGTGTGGTGAGGAGTTGCAATTTAGATCGCCTGACAGTAGATGTTCCCTCATGAGTCGTCACTAGGATATCTTAAGCTTCTTTGTTAGTCCTACAATTACATATACAATTAAATTCGTTTGATGATATAGCAGAGAAGATTGTGTTAAGTCCCTTGGCATTGTAACCACATAGTGACTTCTCTTAGGCACTCCAAATCCGACTTGATTTGGACTGAGTGACCGAAACTCCATCTCGAACCACCGTTTCCACCGGTGTGGTATAACCATCTTCCACAATGTCCCATACAGTCGAATCGAGGGACATTAGGAATATATGCATCCGGGCCTTCCAATAAGCAAAATTTGACCTGTTAAAAAATGGTGGTCGAGAGACAAAATTACTCCCCTTATGGGTAGACATTGTGCTATAGCTCTTTGGATCTACTCCAAACGGTTAACTCATTCATGAGCAACTCACACTTACTCGATCAAAGTAACCCTCTCTTATACCAGTTGAAATTGCATCTTTTAAATAGCATTTGAGACGCTAAGCATGTGGAAGCTTAGAGCGGAACTTGTAGAATTATGGCTAAGTCCTAGAGGGGGGGGGGGGGGGGGGGGGGGGGGGGGGGGGGGGGTGATTAGGACCATTTAAAAGTCCATTTTAAAACCTCTTACCTTATTTAAACTAATTAAGCAAGAACACTTTTCTTCCAAGCTTAAGTGGGTCCAAACACAAGGCTAGCATATGATAAACATAAAGACAACCTAGCCTAAGCATGCATAGATAATCAATTGATTAAACTAATCAAGCACTTAATCTATGCAACTTAAGTAGACTATATGAGAGTGGATCATATAAGCTCAAGTCTATTCTACTTAGTAATAGTACATCTTGTGTGTGGATGTGTCTAACTAGTGCCTAACATACATATTAATCTAGCATGAATAATTAAGTAATTAAACCATACAAAGCTAGATTAACAATGTGCTCAACTCAATCACAAACACAAGCATGTATAATGGTTCGATCACCCAACTCCACTCCTGGTTTAAGTACTCACCCTTATGAGCACACTTGCATTCATTAGGGAGTTTAAATTTGGTTCCTCCAAACCAAGGAGTTTAAACAGTTCCACCCCACCGGGGAGTTTAACAAGGTTCCTCTCAACCTATAATAGAGATTTCAAGGTTCATATCTCAAATTAGGAGTTTGACAAGGTTCCTCCCAACCCTTCGGTTCCAATCCAAGAACCTAGCGTATACTCCTGCCAGAGGCTTCCCATGGCGACTAGATTGAATTTGTAAATCCAAACTCTCACAATCAATCCTCACCGAGGAAGGAGTGCAACCGGACTCTCAATAAGACAACTTACTTGTTGGATAAGCCCCTTGTTCAGCGCCTCTTTGGGTAGCTTGATCTCTGCTCTTCCGTGCTTCGATCAACTTCCGTTTGCTCCCCCGATCATGTTGTCGTTGCATTACTAATGCCTCAGCTCCACTTGATTAATCACTTTGCATGTGATGCCTTTGAGATGCCCAAGGTGATAGGATGGTAGGTTTGAGAACTCTACAACTAATAGGAATGGGTTGCCTAGAGTTGCTCACCTACAACAATCTCATCTTAGAGCTTTGGATAAGGATATGACTATCAACAAGGATCCAATCTCTAGAGATCGAGAGGGGTTGAAGGTTATCTTCTACATGAGCTTGGAATGCTCCATTCTTGTATGAAATCACAAAGAAGATGCCTTACAATGGTTAGAGATTGAGCCTCTAATGATCTTCAACAATGGTGGCTTCAATCCTCTCAAAATTCTTCTCCTTACCTCTAAAAATGAGCCAAGCCTTTAAAAAAATAAAGCCCCAACGGCTATAAAACAGCTCTCTCCGACCGGTCGGATGGGGTCCCCAATTGAATTAAGTGGCCGAGACAGATTTACTCGCTGTCTCAAATTGACCGATTGAGCAACCGGTCGAATTAAGCCTAGAGACTATTTTTTCAATTGAAGCTCACCATCCACTTTGGGCCATCTGCCGACCGGTCGGGCGACCGGTCTAAGGCATGAAAACTGTATGTTGTAGGAAAATATAGTCTAGCGAGACGTGAAGGATCGCGGCACATAATGAGTGCGAGCAGCTCAGTTCGTGCTCGCGATAAGGGGTCGCACATCTGGAGTGCGAGCATCTCGGCTCGTGCTCGTTAGAAGGGGTCGCATCTCCCGATGCGAGCAGCTCGGCTCGTGCTCATCAGAAGGGGTCGCATCTTCCGGATGCGAGCAGCTTGGCTCGTGCTCGTTAGATGGGGTCGCATCTCCCGATGCGAGCAGCTCGGCTCGTGCTCATCAGAAGGAGTCGCATATCCTGAATGCGAGCATTCCTGACATGAGCAGCTCCCGAATCAGAGCAATCATGAGTCTTTGTTTTTGGTTTGGATGGTCTTCGTACTTGTTGGGGCTCAAATTTACACCCATTATAAAAAGACATCCCATGGTCTAGTGGCAACGATTTGGATAAGTTTCGAGGCCGGGAGAGCCCTGAAAACGCCAGCACGACCCTGATCGCTTGGTAGCGACCAAAATCCATAAACAGCATTTCGGAGCGGAACTGGACATGCACTTCGGTGCCAAATGATCCGAAATGTCCTAAAACCCTTAACCTGCAAGTTTCAAAGTCATCCGATGCATATTTTTGCCCGCGCACCTCGAAATGCGTTTCGTCCCTGCCCGGAACTAACAAAAAAAGGTCTGTAAGCCTACAGCTACCATTTCAGAGCGGAACTGGACATGCGCTTCACTGCCAAATGATCCGAAATGTCCTAAAACCCTTAACTTATAAGTTTCAAAGTCATCCGATGCATATTTTTACCTGCGCACCTCGAAATGCATTTCATCCCCGTTTGGAGCTGACCAAAAAGGATCCGTAAGCCTACAGCTACCATTTTAGAGTGGAACTGGACATGCACTTCACCGCCAAATGATCCGGAGCACCCCAAAACCCTTAAATAGCAAGTTTGAAGTCATTACGATGCGTATTTCCATGCGCGCACTCCCCGGAACAACGTTCCTATAGGACAAGCCGACCCGGAGGCTCCAAATTAGGAAGGAAGTACCAAAATTGGCAACATCTGGACTTCCACACCCCACCCCGTTTATTCAGGAGGTCAATCCTAGCCTAGAAGTGGTTTGGTGACAGTGAGTGCATGTCTAGAAAAGGTAGCTGTCCTTCGGAAGTCCCTCGTCGAAGCTGAAATGCTGAAATTTTCTAAGTGCTGGAATCCTGAAAATCTGGCTAAGTAGTGGGAAAGCGCCAGCAAAGCACATGCGCCTGGCCTCCAACCACATGCGCCTGGCCTCCAAACACATGCGCTTGCACTCTAGTGAATTAAACATTTTTCCGAAAAGCGCCGGGAGATGCGCCGATAAAGCACATGCGCCCGGATCCACCACATGCGCTTGGCTACTTTCTGCCACATGCGCTTGGTTCTGTTTTCTA
Source organism: Liriodendron chinense (assembly GCA_003013855.2). NCBI lineage: Eukaryota > Viridiplantae > Streptophyta > Magnoliopsida > Magnoliales > Magnoliaceae > Liriodendron > Liriodendron chinense. The sequence continues at coordinate 4,460,897 of ML058397.1, read as the reverse complement.
CCACATGCGCCGGAAAATACCCGTCGGACCGGACCCGAACTCGATTATCCTCTATAAATAGTGAAGTCACTTCATTCATCAGCACGAGATCATCCCCCGCCGACCTCAGAGTGATGTAAGCACCACATGCGCTTACTTTCTCTCCCCTCGCCGGATGCCTTGGCCGGAGTGGATTCCCTCGCCGGAAACCCTCGCCGGAAAGGGATTTCCTCGCCGGAATCCCAAGTTCAGGAAGAAAATCCTGAAATTTTCTAAGTGCTGGGCACATGCGCCGGCTTATCCCCCACATGCGCCGGCTTATTCCCCCACATGCGCCGGCTTTTCCCACCGAAAAATCTGAATTTTCTCTAAGTCCGGGAGAGACATGTGCCTACTCTTTGGTTCCAGGCACATGTGCACTGCCACATGCGCCCGGAACACCTCTCCTTCATCTGTTGTTTGTGCAAAATGGGCACATGCGCCCGGATGATGACCACATGCGCTTGACAGATGATGCAACACCACATGCACTTGTAAAATGGTCACATGCGCTTGAAAAATGGCCACATGTGCCTGTACACACTCCCCCATGCGCCTGGACGCTGATGGGAGGAGTGGACCTTCCGTCGCACGGCCCGCCTTCGTCCAAGATCGGATTTTGATGAAACCGCCTCTCCTGGATGCGTCTCGACGAGATCTATCCATCCACTGGATCAGATTCTCCAACGGTCAATGATAAAGGGCTCAAATCAGTGTTTTGGTCCAAAATAACCAACACTTAGACAATTTGGCAGCCCCGAAAATCCCTCCGAAAGAGCCGAAAACGGCCTAAAACGAGTAGAATCGGGCGGAATTGGACTGAGCCCGAGAGGGAAACTTTTCTTCTACATGACATGATACACCATAATCATGCACTGTGATGAGGTTGTCCGATCTCAGGACCCTCGAATACCCTAATCGAGCGGTTGGCAGGCCCGCTACTTAGTCATTTTCAGCCCTGGGAAGTGCCCTGTTGGCCCAGAAATTGACTTCTGCTAAACAAATCAAAACGCGTTCGCACAGCGATCTTCGTGGACATAATCCACCCCTGTTCCAAGTCGGTCATCGATAAGATTCATCAATTTTCCTGATTAGACCGCAGACAGGTCCATTATTAGTCATTTTCAGCCCTGGGAAGTGCCCTGTTGGCCCAGAAATTGACTTTTGCTAAGCAAATTGAAATGCGATCGCACAGCGATCTTCGTGGATGTAATCCACCTCTGTTCAAAGATGGTTATTGATAATATTCATCAATTTCTCTAATCAAACTACAAGCAGGTCCATTACTTAGTCGTTTTCAGCCCTGGGAAGTGCCCTGTTGGCTTGAGAATTGACTAGTGCCAGTTGAAATCAACCGCGATCTCAAAGACACCGAGGCAAAGCTGAAGTACTCAGGCTATCCAACAGCCGAGTCAAGCATTCGCGGGGCACCGATCCCCATTATTCATTAAGAAATTGGCATATGTGGGTACCCATCGGACCCTATACATAGCCATTTACAGGCATCGAAGCAGCCGATCCAGCCCATTGAGTTTGAATCCTCAAAAGATCTTGGATCGATAAAGCCTACTTGATCCCAAACAGATCATTAAAAATACTCAGAAGAAAGAGTGTTCTCAAAGACGAGTTGCCCGACTCTAGAAGAAATACATTTACTTTATTGTACAAAGCTCTATTCATCCCGGATAAAGGTCCGAGGCTAAACCCAAGGGGTTATGGTTACCACGAGAAACCACAAACAAATAGTTCTAACTAAGCTTGAAACATCTTGCTATGGACTGCCACTATGAAAAAGACCGTCGATGCCCTACCCATCGACAACGGGTCCGTCGGTTGAGCTGATGAGGTAGTTGCAGATTGCTTTCCTAAGGTCACCCGTCATAAAAATACGGACGCGGGCTTTAGGTTATGCCGACCAACATTTCGAGGTTCGTGTATTCCAGCGGTCACCTGTTCACAGTAACAGGCGCGGGCCCCGAGTTGCACCACTCGATTAAAACCCTCGTTCGGGAACGTTGCGGAGTGCTTTCCTAAGGTCACCCGTCATAAAAGTACAGGCGCGGGCCTTAGGTCATGCCGACCAGCATTCGAGGTTCGTGTATTCCAGCGGTCACCTGTTCACAGTAATAGGCGCGGGCCTCGAGTTGCACCACTCGAATCCTGACAGTCTCTCAACTCGGACATACCGAAAGAAAATGGGACATAGACATCCGGCGTGTCTAACAAATGTGGCTCAGTCCATAACAAGAAAACAAAGGTCTACACGACCATTGTTAGAACGCTTTTTAGAAAAAGGGGGAAAGATCAGACCTACTCGTCAGCAGTCCTTCTTTCTTTTTTTCGTGTTTCTTTTATTCTGGGGGAATTCTGAGTATAGAGACATTTATAGACAATCATAAGCAATCACAAAGTGTACACAAGAGAGAGATATCGCAAGGCGAATTTTATTCCAGAGATTCTGAGATCTTTTACATTCCAGGCTGTGATACTGGTCACGAGCCTTTAATTACATCAACGGTTGATCACCCTTGATTGGAAGGCAAAAGACTAATCCACCGGGGATTATGGTCTTGAGTTCATGGTCGTGTAGACCTTTATTTTCTTGTTATGGACTGAGCCACATTTATTAGACACGCCGGATGTCTATGTCCCATTTTCTTTCGGTATGTCCGGGTTGAGAGACTGTCAGGATTCGAGTGGTGCAACTCGGGGCCCGCGCTTGTTACTGTGAACAAGTGACCGCTGGAATACACGAACCTCGAAATGTTGGTCGGCATAACTAAAGCCCGCGCCCGTATTTTTATGACGGGTGACCTTAGGAAAGCCTGCAACTACCTCATCAGCTCAACCGACCGACCCGTTGTCGATGGGTAGGGCATCGACGGTCTTTTTCATAGTGGCAGTCCATAGCAAGATGTTTCAAGCTTAGTTAGAACTCTTTTTTTGTGGTTTCTCGTGGTAACCATAACCCCTTAGGTTTAGCCTCGGACCTTTATCCGGGATGAATAGAGCTTTGTACAGTAAAGTAAATGTATTTCTTCTGGAGTCGGGCGACTCGGCTTTGAGAGCATTCTTTCTTCTGAGTATTTTCCAATGATCTGTATGGGATCAGATAGGCTTTGTCGAGCCAAGATCTCTTGAAGATTTCGATATTCAATGGGCTGGATCGGCTATCTCCGATGCCTGCAAATGGCTAAGTATAGGGTCCGATGGACTCTTGTTCATGCCAATTTCTTATGAATAATGGGGATCGGTGCCCCGTGAATGCTTAACTCGGTTGTTGGATAGCCTGAGCGCTTCAGCTTTGCCTCGGCGTCTTTGAGATCGCGATTGATTTCAACTGGCACTAGTCAATTCTCAAGCCAACAGGGCACTTCCCAGGGCTGAAAATGACTAAGTAGTGGACCTGTTTGCTGTCTGATTAGAGAAGTCAATGAATATTATCGCTAACCATCTTTGAACAGGGGTGGATTATATCCACGAAGATCACGGTGCGATCGCATTTTGATTTGCTTAGCAAAAGTCAATTTTCAGGCCAACAGGGCACTTCCCAGGGCTGGAAATGACTAAGTAGTGGACCTGTCTGCAGTCTAATCAGGGTATTCGGTGAATATTGTCGATGACCGACTTGGAACAGGGATGGTTTATGTCCACGAAGATCGCGGTGCGATCGTGTTTCGATTCGCTTAGTAGAAGTCAATTTTCTGGCCAACAGGGCACTTCCCAGGGCTGAAATGACTAGTAGTGGACCTGCCGTCCGCTTGATCAGAGTATTCGGAGGTCCTGAGATTGGATAACCTCGTCGCGGTGCATGATTATGATGTATCATGTCAAGTAGAAGAAAAGTTTCCCTCTCGGGCTCGGTCCAATTCCGCCCGATTCTTCTCGTTTTCGCCGTTTTCGGCTCTTTCGGATGGATTTCCAGAGTTGCCAAATTGGCTAAGTGTTGGTCATTTTGGATCAAAACATTGATTTGGGCTACTTATCATTGACCGTTGGAGAATCTGATCCGGCGGATGGATAGATCTCATCGAGACGCATCCAGCGGCTGTGGTTTCATCGAAATCGGATCCCGGACGAAGGCGGGCCGTGCGACGGAAGGTCCACTCCTCCCATCAGCGTCCAGGCGCATGGGGGAGTGTGTACAGGCGCATGTGCCTATTTTTCAAGCGCATGTGACCATTTTACAAGTGCATGTGGTATTGCATCATCTGTCAAGCGCATGTGGTCATCATCCGGGCGCATGTGGTCATCATCCGAGCGCATGTGATGATTTTTCATGGAAAACAGATGACGGAGAGGTGTTCCGGGCGCATGTGGCAGTGTACATGCGCCTGGACCCAGAGATTGGGCGCATGTCCCTCCCAGACTTAGAGAAAATCAGGATTTTCTGGACAGAAAAGCCAGTGCATGTTGGTATAAAGCCAGCGCATGTTGGGAAAAAGCCAGCGCATGTTGGGAAAAAAACTAGCGCATGTTGGGAAAAAAAGCCAGCGCATGTTGGGAAAAAGCCAGCGCATGTGCCCAGCACTTAGAAAATTTCAGGATTTTCTTCCTGAACTTGGGATTCTGGCGAGGAAATCCCTTTCCGGCGAGGGTTTCCGGTGAGGAAATCCACTCCGGCCAAGGCATCCGGCGAGGGGAGAGAAAGCAAGCGCATGTGGTGCTTACATCACTCTGAGGTCGGCAGGGGATGATCTCGTGCTGATGTAATGAAGTGACTTCACTATTTATAGGAGGGAAATCGGGTTCGGGTCTACCCGACGGGTATTTCCCGGTGCATGTGCCAGAAACTATGTCAAGCGCATGTGGAAAAAAAAAACGCACCGGGCGCATGTGGTGGATCCGGGCGCATGTGCTTTACCGGCACATTTCCCGGCGCTTTTCGAAAAAATGTTTAATTCACTAGAATGCAAGCGCATGTGTTTAGAGGCCAGGCGCATGTGGTTGGAGGCCAGGCGCATGTCCTTTGCCGGCACTTTCCCACTACTTAGCCAGATTTTCAGGATTCCAGCACTTAGAAAATTTCAGCATTTCAGCTCCGACGGGGGATCTCCAAAGGACAGCTACCTTTTCTAGACATGCGCTCACTGTCACCAAGCCACTTCTAGGCTATGATTAACCTCCTGAATGAACGGGATGGGTTGTGGAAGTCCAGATGTTGCTAATTTTGGTACTTCCTTCCTAATTTGGAGCCTCCGGGTCGGCTTGTCGTATAGGAATGTTGTTCCGGGGAGTGCGCGCATGGAAATATGCATCGTAATGACTTTAAACTTGCTATTTAAGGGTTTTGGGGCATTTCAGATCATTTGGCGGTGAAGCGCATGTCCAGTTCCACTCTGAAATGGTAGCTGTAGGCTTACGGACCCTTTTTATCAGTTCCGGGCAGGGACGAAACGTATTTTGAGGTGCGCAGGTAAAAATATGCACCGGATGACTTTGAAACTTGCAGGTTAAGGGTTTTAGGACATTTCGGATCATTTGGAGGTGAAGCACATTTCCAGTTTCGCTCCGAAATGGTAGCTGTAGGCTTACGGACCCTTTTTGTCAGTTCCGGGTAGGGACGAAACGTATTTCGAGGTGCGCAGGTAAAAATATGCACCGGATGACTTCGAAACTTGCAGGTTAAGGGTTTTAGGACATTTTGGATCATTTGGCGGTGAAGCGCATGTCCAGTTCCGCTCCAAAATGTTGTTTACGAATTTTGGTCGCTACCAAGCGATCAGGGTTGTGCAGGCATTTTCAGGGCTTTCCTGGCCTCAAAACTTATCCAAATCATTGCCACTAAACCATGGGATGTTGTTTTATAATGGATGCAAATTTGAGCCCCAACAAGTGCCCCCCCGATGTGCTGCGCTGGATGCTTACGTCATGCTAGTGCAGTGCACCGGTCCCTTAGGCTCATGTATAAATAGTTGACTCACTGAGTCATTCCACACTTTTTCGAGTCAGAAAACTTGATTTCTCCCAAGGTGAGAGAGATCACCCTCAGGGTACAGGCGCATGTGGTCCCCTTGTGGGCGCATGTGGCCTGCCATTCATTTTCTGATGGAGAACTTCCCTCAGGCGCATGTGAAATTACCTCTAAGGATGTGGGCGCATGTCCCAGGCGCATGTGGTTCTGGGCATGCGCCCAGGGCATTGCCCGGACTTCGTCTTTTCCCAAAAATCAGAGGTGGGTGCATGTAAGGATGCACATGCGCCTGGTGCATTGAATTCCAAGCTTGTTCATCCCCTTCTTCTGAGCCGGGCGCATGTCGGATTGCGCATGCGCCTGAGACTTTGTGGAATGAAGTTTCATTCTCAATTTTTTAGAGATTGGGCGCATGTGAGGGGCCACATGCGCCTGGGACTCCACCTTGGGCGCATGTCAGCCCAACACTTAGCTAAAATTCTCATTTTTAGCCCCTGCTTTGCACTTGGTGGAGAAATGGCATTTCCAGCTCCGTTCCTCAGTCAAATTCAGTGCTGTTTGAGGCTAGATCACTTTAAAATTCAAGCACGATTGGAACTTAGTGCCTTGGGCCTGCAGTTGACTACCTACTTTGGCCCGTCACAGCTTGCAACTGTCTATTTTAGGCAGGTTCAGAGTATGTCTGCCAGAGTGCGCTTATAGTGTTCCGATTGCCTGTAAAGTTGCTGTGTGCTAACGGTTGCGTATGTATGATGCTGAAACTGTTTCCTGACTCTGTCCAGTATTTACTTATAAGCACCTGGACTTGTCAAGGCTACTTTTAGACTAAATGTATGGATGTATTGTGGGTTCAATCAATGATTTTGTGTGTGCATCGATCACATGTATGCGTGCATGTATGATGGCAGTTGCTTTGTTATGAAATGCGTATGATGATCGATATGCTATGCTCTTGATTTTGTTGCTTTCATGCTCTTCATGCTGTGCTCTACATGCTGTGCTTGTGTTTGTGATATGATTTCGTTAGGCTATTTGCTCGTGTGTATCGAGTTGTTTTCTAATGTTGTTCTGTTTACGCGTTGCAGTGAATTGCAGTAGCGACAATGGGATCTTCTGGTGAAACTTCTGGGTCGCATGCTTCTGGTCCGACGCCGATGAAGCACGGTCGAAAAAGAACAGCTGAAGGTCCTTCTAACCCTCCTCCTCCAAGACGTAACTCTCGGAGCGTATTGGGTAGCTTCCTCATGAAGTGCTAGTACGCATCTTTGTCAACAAGACAGCGCCCGAACCCCCGAAGCGGGGAACAGAACAAGAGTGGGTCTATTGGTATGCCCAACTTGCTGGTGTGGCGAGTGCCATCGAGGCAGGTCCTCAAGATATACCTGTTCAAAATGTAGAAGAGAATCTGGCAGGTCAGAAAGGTCAGAAGAAAGGAGGACGAGGAAAACAACCGATCAAGGCGCTCAGTCAAGCGGAGCGATTGACACAGCTCCTCGACTTGAAATATGAAAGGATGAAAATTGGATGGGAGAGCAACAAGATCACTGCTGAGCGTGGCATCTGCATCACGAACCCCTACAATGGCGAAGTCATCTTGCACCAGAAGTCTCTTATGAGATGTAAACCTTTTCCGAGCATTGAGCCATCTGATATTCGCAGACCTAGCCAGTTCTATGGAGTGGAGAGATGGTCTTCAGTTCCTGAGAGATTACTCACCGCCACCCTGGGAAGCAACGGGAAGCAACAAAAGGTTGATGAGATTAAGGAAATGACTTTCCTCATGCCTACATGTGATCCGCATACACCTTATCTGACTCATTTCTTTGAGACGGTGCGTTAAAGGTTCCTTCCTATGAGCACGTCCGCAATGTGGGAGACTCCGAACTTCCGCACACGAGGGCATTTGAATCGTCGTGACAGCTACATCCCCTGGGCGAAGGAGATTCTGATCCGGCACGAGGCCGTGCTGAGGGACGTCGGGCTCTACTATGCCATCGAGGCGACTACCGGCTTCTTTCCGCGAGATCCGACGATTCTCAAGGGCTTCTTAAATTACTGGAGTTCCGTTACCAACTCTTTCCATCTTCCTCAAGAAGAGATGAGCATAACCCTCTGGGATCTTAAGATGATGGCGGGCCTGCCCATTCGCGGCGGGTATTATCACGAATATATCCCCTCTGATGAAGAATTGTTTGGCTTCAAGCGCGAAGGTGATCGGAAGGCCTATCATTCCGAGGCGTGTTTGGAGTTGTTCAATGAACTGCAACAATTTGACTGCATTACAAAGATACACCATGAAGATTGGTCAGTCTACTTCAGCCACGGCTTGAAGTAAGTCTTCGCGGGACGTCTTCTTTCTTTCTTCTCGTGATGTATGCTCTTTCCTTTTGCGTAGCTTCTTATGTGAAGTTCTCTCTCCTTTCTCTCTTTCAGGATCGACTACGAAAAATATAAGGTTGATGTTAAAAAAATAAGAGCCTTACGACAACGATTTCAACGGAAATTTCCTTGCCCAAACGTATTGTCTCCCACTTGCGAGCTAGCAGGTTTCCTCGCTTACTGGTTGTCTGCAGTCGCGCTTCCTAGCTCGAAGGGTGCTGATGGTGTCAGGGTTTCTTGCTTCGTCATGGCAGGTGCCCTTGCCAGTGGCCGACGTCTTGCTATAGCACCACCTGTACTCTGCAGCATATATAGAGCGTTTGGTTATGTTGCCAGTAATTCGGACAAACCTGCTGATGGGATGGATGCGGCCTATTGCCCGTGGCATTATTTCTGCGGCTGGTTAGGCGTTTATTTTCCATGGGTATATGGCATGAAGCCTCACGCCTACTTCTTTCCGGACCGAGCGCCTCTTATCAGGTTCATGAAGGCCAAGATGGTGCTTAAGACGCCAGAATGGGTGTCTTCAAGGATCTACAGTGAGAATGAAGTTGACTTCTACCATTTTCCTTCTTCCATTGCTGATGAAGATATCGAAGTCGTCGATGATGAGGATTCGGTTGACTCTTCTGACAGAGAATTCTTGATATCGATCCGGACTGCCTCTCTCCCGTTCCGCGAAGGCATGGAGTTCTGGCGCGAGCCTTATTATCCGAGTAGGTTCGCCAGACAGTTCGGCTACGATCAGGGTGTTCCGTCGACTCTTCTGAGCGTAACGAGGATAGAACGAGCATATGGCACGGGTCCTGTCCATTGGGAGTGGATGTGGGACCAGCTTTTGTTGATGCGAACTGGCGCGAGGTTCGTGTTGCCTGGCGGTAGTCGACGTCCTTCAACTTCTTACGGTTGGATGAGATGGTGGGTGCATCAGTATGCGCGCATCCGGGACGCCAAACCTGTCAATTTCCCTCTTTATCTCTCTCCTCCAAGGTTGACTGACGTTCCTGAGGACGGTCTTGGTTATCTTCGTGAGCATCGTGAGGCCGTCGGAGTTCCTGGTACCAGCCATCTGACTTCCTTGAACGTGCCGATCACTCGTAGGAAAGAAGATGGAACGTTAGACGGATGGTATTGCTTTGGGGTCCCTATAGAGAGACATCAGCAAGGGGTCGGATCTTCGCGTCCTCCGGCAGAGAATGCTCCTCCGTCTGTCGAAGAGGATGAGCCTACGGAAGGCATGGCAGGAGTTAGACCTTCTGATGATTTCGTTGACGATCTTCCACCGGGCCGCGCGAGAGATCAGTTGAGAGTCAAGATAAGACTCACACCAAGAGTTCGCCCGTCCGCACCTGAGAAAAACTTAAGAAAGGCAGAAATATTACACGTCAAGAAGTGGGGGAGTTTAGATCCGTCGTTGCAGACCAATCCTCCAGAAATAGTGGTAGGTGCGACTGCTGCCGATAGCCGCGAAGGAGGTGAGCTTCGGTCTGGTGCTACAGAGGAGATTGCAGACGAAGAAGATATGATTGCCGTCAATCGTGACGGAGGTGAGTCCGAGCTCGTAGATGTTGAGGGGGACAATGCCGAAGGCGGTTCTGAAGCCGGTGATGGTTCGGGGTCACGGCTCGAAGATGAGCCTGTAGATTATTCCGGCGATGACTGGGGAGTGGACCATGCCAACGATCACAGTAATGATGATTCCCTCGCGAACTACTATGATAACGACGCCGGAGTCGGGGGCATAGGTGATCTTGATGATGCTGCCATGGTAGTGCTCGAAGCACAACTCTACGACAACGTCAGGGTCCAACCTTCTTCCGAGCCTTTAGTCTTTGTTTCTCAGGCTGTTGCGGCACCGACTACGGGGTTGTCGACGGATGTTCCTCCTTGTTTGCCCGTTCGTGCTGATAACGCCGAGGAATACGTTCCTGGGCTTGAGATACGTGAGGGGAACGTCGATCCTTCTTCGTTCTTTCCATCAGGCTGTTCATTGCAAGCAAATTGTTCTGTTGAGTTAGAGGTCGTGGATGCGTCACGCCCTACTGCAGTCGAAGTCGGACCCAACATTCCGCGAGCACAAGGTAAGAAATGCGATTGTGGTTCTGCTTTGTACTTTTCTTCTTCGATTCCTGCATAATCATACTAACCATATTTTATTATTATTACCTTATTTCTACAGATCTTATTGAGTCAGTACCTGCCTCTGCCACTTCCGTCGCCTCGTCTCCGGTTGTGACTATTGAACTACCGGGCGAAGCTTTGGAAACAGTTGTTGATTCCGGGACATGCATTGCGGAACCTTCGGAGCCTGCTGTTGATCTTCCTGCCGTTCCTGGTATGACTCCTTGGCACTTTACATTAGATTATGACTTGTAGTTTCTGCTTCCATTTTTGCTAACTCATCATTTGTTTGTCTTGCATTCTTTCTTGCAGCTGCTGTCGATTCTGACGTCACCATTGCTATGATGCCGGACATTCCTGCATTTGAACACTTAGATTATTTTGGTCAGAGCGTGTTGAAGGGCCTGCTGTCTAGCCTTGCGAAGGTGTTGGCCGATCCACAAGAATGGCATATGCTGGGCGCTGGCATGAAAGCGCTGAAAGCTTGTGTCGGAGTAGTTGGGTCTGATGCGCTCGTGGTTGTCAATCACATCTCTGCGTTCGAAACCTCCCTCGCAAACATGGCGGCTGCTGAGCGCGTCGAGCCCGATCCTGCTATCGAGGAGAAGCGTAGAATTGTAGAGTCTTTGGGACCTGCAGTGGAACGCCACGCGCATTCTATGGCGAACGCACGAGAATCCCTACAAAATAATAAGATTCAGTATGAAGGGTGCTTGGGCCGTATAGCTGAAATTGACGCTGAGATTGAGCGTCTACAAGCGGAGAAGATCGCCGTGAGCTTCGAAGCTGCCCGTCTCGAGTCAGTAGTTACTCAGGGTCAGATAACGGTCACGCGGCTCGAGAGTGAGGGCGAAGCAGCGCGCCAGCAGTTGGAGGATTTGACTGCTGAATTTCAACATGTTCCTGATCCTGCGGAGGTGTTATCTGCAACAAAGTCAGCGATGGAAACTGCCAGGGTGGCCGTGATCAGGCTGATATCGGGATGTTTGGAGAAGCTTTGATCTTTCGCTCCCGATGCTCTCCTTCTTGACTTCAAAAATGTATAGAAATGATCGATGGATCTTACCTTTAGAAAATTTTGTAGTTGGTGTAAGAAATACTTACCTTTTGACCATTCATGTATACGGCGTCGAAAAGATGTCAACCAAACTTTTGTTAAATGAAATGACAATGGCAATTACTTTTTCCTATCGTGTTATGTTTGTAGGATGTGTGTTGGAATGGTCTACAATAATAACAATAATAATCACAATTCTAATAAGTGATGGATGTAGAATGAAATGAAAAGAGTAATACTTCCCTTTGTCGTCGATTTCAGGAGTGTCCAGGGTTTCTGAACTCGGGATATGCTCGTGTCGCAAATGAATGGTCCTTCTTAGTTATTTCTCCATAGCAAGGGCAAGGAAGACCTGCAAGAATACAAAATAACTGATTAGCTTTTGTAACTGCAGGCTTATCTACTGTATTCTACTCCATTTCATTCTCCGTTTCTATCCTTACTTATTACATTCCCTCTCTTGGGGAGTTTACATTTCTCATATTCATGTAAAGGAAAGTAACAGGTTGACTGTTAGGGGTAATATTTCTTCAGAAACCGGCCATTAATTGCAAAACCGGCTCCACCACCATCAAAATTCACTAAACGGTAGGCCCCGTTGGAGTAGACTTCTTCTATGATGCATATCGGGTCCCACTTAGGGTTGAACTTGCTCTTTGTAGTGTGCGTGGCTGTCTGTCGCTTCATTACGAGCACCAAGTCACCCTTCTTGAAGGATCTACCCCTGACTCGCTTGTCATACGCTGTCGAGATATGCTTCTGGTACATCGCTAGCCGTTGTTGTGCCGCGAGTCTTTTCTCGTCCAAGGCATCGAGCTCGACCATCCTGAGCTCAGCATTACGTTCATCTGTCAAGGAGTTCCGAAGTGCTACCCGCAGGGACTCGACCTGAACTTCCATTGGGATGATGGCCTCCGTGCCATACACTAGTGAATAGGGAGTAGCCCGCGTTGCCGTGCGGTGCGTAGTATGATATGCCCAGAGTGCTTCGGGCAACCGTTTGTCCCAATCTTTCTTATTCTCTGCCACCGTTTTCTTCAGAATCTTCACGATGGTTTTGTTGAACGCCTCAGCAAGTCCGTTTGCAGGAGGATAATAGGGTGTTGAGTAGCAATGCTTGATCTTGAACTTGGCACACAGCTTGTCGATCACAGCATTTCGGAAGGGCGTGCCATTATCCGTGACGATCCGATCGGGAATACCATGTCTATAGATGATGGCATTCCGGATGAAACCCTCCACTTGTTTAGCTTTCACGTTCTTTAGGGCCACAGCCTCAGCCCACTTAGAGAAATAATCTGTTGCCGCCAGTATGTACTGGTGCCCTTGAGAGGAAGAGGGGCTAATGGGGCCTATCACATCCATACCCCAGGCCGCAAAGGGCCAAGACATCACTGACTGATGCAGCTCTTCTGGAGGTATATGTATGATGTCAGCATGTATCTGACACTGATGGCATTTTCTGACATAGTTCATTGCATCTTTCACCATGGTGGGCCAATAATAGCCCATGTGCCGCACTCGATGATGTAGGTTCCGTCCGCCTTGATGGGCACCACATTCTCCTCCATGCGCCTCTCTCAGCGTATCATGAACTTCTTCTCGGGCAAGGCACCTTGACAGCGTTCCATCGCTGGAGCGTCAATACAATACCTCTTCTAAGAAGACGAACGAGCTGGCACGCCTTCTGACTTGAGTGCGCATTTGCGGATCCTCGGGTAAGAACCCATACCTCAAGTAATCAGAGAATGGTCTTCTCCAATCTTCTTCTTCTATGATCTCAAAGAAATGTACAGGGCTTGCACTCGTGACATCCTCAGCTGCTGTGAGTGATGGCAATATTCTCCTTTCTTCTATGGTGACTTGAAGTGGGCTGCCCCCTGGGTGCGCGAGAGCCGCGGCCAGGTTAGCCAATGCGTCCGCTTGAGAATTTTCATCTCTTGGGACGTGCGACACTGTACTGTCTCGAAAATGATCGAATAGGGCTCGGGCCTGATGGCAAAGAGATGACAGCTCCGGCTTGCGGACTTCATATTCTGTCATAAGCTGTCCCACAACTAACCGAGAATCACCGTATACCTGTAGTGATCGGATTCGCACGTCTCGTGCCAACTGTAACCCAATGATGAGGGCCTGATACTCTGCCTCGTTGTTTGTGCACGACGGCACTATTGTGAATGAGTAGGGCAACAAGTCGCCTTGAGGACTGATGAAGATCACACCGGCCCCTGATCCTGCAGCTCTGGAGGCTCCATCGAAATACATCCGCCACTGCTTCGCGACCCTTACCATCATGGCCTGGTCGTCGGGAAGATCACATTCCATTTCCATGTTATCCGGTATCGGGTGAGCTGCTAGAAAATTGGCTATCGCCTGCCCTTTAACAGCTCGAGACGGCAGATACGTAATGTCGAACTCGGATAGCAGTAGGGCCCATTTGGCTAATCGCCCTGACAACATAGGTCGGTTCATCAGGAACTTGATGGGATCTGCTCTGGAGATCAATGTAATCTGATATGACAGACAGTAATGCCTCAACTTCTTCACAGCGAATATCAAGGCCAGGCATATCTTCTCTATCGGTAAGTAATTAAACTCAGCGCCGACGAGCGTGCGGCTCAAATAATACAGAGCATTCTCTTTCCCTTCTTCATTCTTCTGGGCGAGCAGTGCCCCCAGTGAGTTCTCTCCCACTGCTACATACAGTATCAGAGGCTTTCCCTCGATTGGCGCTGCGAGAACTGGAGCTTTCCCGAGTAACTCTTTGAGGGAATCGAAGGCTTTCTGGCACGCTTCGTCCCACTCGAAGCGGACGTCTTTCTTGTTCAACCGAGAGAAAGGCTGGCAATGACCTGACAGGTTCGAGATGAACCGCCGCAAGTAAGCAACTCTCCCTTGGAAGCTCTTCAGCTCTTTCAGATTCTTCGGAGGAGGCATTTCTCGGATCGCCTTGATCTTCGCGGGTCAATCTCGATTCCCCGATGCCTGACCACAAAGCCAAGGAATTTTCCGGAGGACACCCCAAAGGCGCACTTCAACGGGTTCATGCGGAGGCTCTTCTTCCTCAACCTCTGAAATACTAGCTTCAAATGTTCGCGATGTTGTTGATGTCCGTCGGACCTCACTACCAGATCATCGACGTAGCATTCCACATGCTTGTGCATCATGTCTTGGAAGATTACCTGCATCGCTTTCTGATATGTGGCGCCTGCATTTTTTAGCCCAAACGGCATCACACGATAACAGAATATCCCGAGAGATGTGCGGAAGGCAGTGGACTCTTTGTCTTCTGGGGCCATTCGGATCTGATTATACCCTGAGTAGCCGTCCATAAAGGACATCGTTGTATATGCTGATGTGCTATCGATCAGAAGTTCTGGGATGGGTAGAGGAAAGTCATCTTTGGGACAAGCTTCATTCAGGTTGCGAAAATCAACGCACACCCGGATCTGGCCGCTCTTCTTCTTTACAGGTACTATGTTCGAGATCCATTTGGGATACTGAACTTCCCTGATAAACCCGGCCTGAAACAGCTTCTTCACCTCTTCCTCTATCTTCGGGATGATGTCAGGATGGAAGCATCTCTGTGGCTGTTTGACCGACCTCTTCTCCTTCGCGATATTCAACCTGTGCATCGCGATTGCCGGGTTCAGTCTTGGCATTTCAGAATAGGTCCATGCGAACACGTCTCTGTTCTCTTTCAGGAGTTGAATGTAGCTCTCCCTCTCTTCTTCTAGAATGTTCTTACTGATATAAGTATTCCTCGTCTCTTCGGTGGTCCCCAGATTGACTTCTTGTAGCTCATCTATCGTGGGCTGACCTCCATCTTCGATCTGCTCTGGTGCGGCACTCGGCTGTATGACTTCATTCGGTCCAGCGGGCCTCACCTCTTCCACGGGACTAATTGTCACCATGTTAATATGCCTGATCTCACATCCTGCCCCTAGGGCTTCTTTCCTCTGTATACCTTCGTCTTTACTTCGAAGGGTGCTAGCATGCCTTTCCGAGCTGGCGGTTCTGAACAGATGAACCCCATATTTCTCATGATGTTTCTACTGGCCTTGCTATATCTTTCTTCTTCAATGGGCGGTGTCTCTACCGGTGTTCTCTTCGCGTTCTCTTCGATCTGCAATGGGTTGCGAAGTTCAGCCTGAAACCTTATCTCATGCCTGGCTCCCATTGTAGGCGGCACGCAGAACTGGCTCGGAGCTTTAGGGAAGGGACGAATCCTCTCAACCTTTAGTACCGGCATATTGAAGCTGGACTGCAACACGCTCATCTGTTGGCTTGTCATCTGTTTCAACACTGACTGCCCTTCCTTCCGGAGGTGCTTCGGGATCAGGTAAAACTTCTTCCTTCGCAACGGATTTCCTATGTGAGCCCTTGTCGCTTCAGCGACCACTCGCGGAGCTTCGTCCGCTTGTCTTGGACTCTCGCCCTGGGGTTCTGCCCCCTGTGCCACCTTTGTCCGTTTGTTGGCTCTTCTGGCAATCTCGGCTCCATCGCTCTCTTGATAGTATTGTGCATCTGCTAGAAAAGATTCAGTGACGGAGTATGGCCTCGGGTCTGCCGCCACTCTATACTGGACGCCATCCCTATTGTACTTGAAGCATTGGTGGTATGTCGAGGGAATAATGTCGTATTGATGCAGCCACGGTCGTCCCAACAAGATATTGTACGTCGTCATCGCATCGATCACCTGACAGGTGACTTTGGTGCTCAATTCTTCTATTTCCAGCATGACAGTAATGGAACCTAGGACACGCTAACCGTCCTGATTGAACCCTTGGATAACCATGGCGCTTGGGCGAAGTGCTGTCTGTCTGAAACCCAACTGCTGCAATGTCTTTAGAGACATGATATTCACAGCAGATCCGTCGTCTAACATGCATCTTCGGACCTCTATGTCTAGGATAAGACCTGTCACCATTAATGGGCGGTTGTGGTCCGTTAGGCTGATTGTTCTGTCTTCTTTAGAGAATGTGATCATAGACGATCGGTCAATCTGCATGACCTGTTCTATGGGTCGCTCCTCGGTTCCCGTTATCCTCATTCCTTCCATTTCTGACTCGATCTCTGCTATCATGACCTCACGAGCTTCTTGATCGAGCAACGCGTTGAGCAACATTTCCCGATATTTCTTCGAAAGGCACAGGGCGTCGTAGATGCTGAGTCGGGCCGGAACCTTCTTCAGATGAGACACCACATCATACATCACCGGTGCTTTATCTCGAGTGTGATCTCGTTGGTCAGCTGCTGGCTCATTGACTGCTTCTGCTGGTTCTTTTTCTTGAGGTGTCTCTGATGGCTCACCTATGACCGCATTCGGCCTTCTAGGGTCTGGTCGCCTCGGAAATTCTCTCTGTACGACCTGTTTTCCGGACCGCAGAGCCACTACATTGACTTCTCCTTTATCGAGGACTTGGTCCTTGTCACTGGCCCCTGATTGAGCGACCACTGAAACCATGGCACACTGAACGGGCTGCGCACGTGGCTGTTCTTGTCCAACATTTCTTCTTCTTATTCTATTCTTCATCTTCCTCTCTTTCTCCAAGAGTCTTCTTTTGTTCTCTAGCCTCTTCTTGCTGCTCACAAGTGTCCATGGCTCTTCCGGTTCTGGGAATGGATTCGCCGTTGGAATTTGAACTGGCACAGGGAGGGCAGACACCACTGTCGCAGTGTTCCGGCTCGCCTCTTCCGACTTCATATTGATGGTGCCATCGTTGATCATCCGTTGAATCTTGCCTTTTAGGACAAAGCAGTCTTCAGTCTTGTGGGTGGTCACACGATGATACCTGCAGTAGCTGGGATGATCGACCATCTTCGCTTCCTCCGGGCGTGTGCATTCTGGCAGTCTTATTAACCTCTCTTCGACCAGCTGTTCCATGATCGGAACCAGATCTTCCATGTAGAAGGTATAAGGTCCGTTTGCTAGATTACGCTCTTCTATCGTGAGATGTCGCGGCCTCTGAAAACTCTTGCCTTTGTCTTGAGTCGTGGTTACTGGCCTGGCCTCGACTCTACGCTCGGTATTTGGCCGTTTCCTGTCATTCGAACCCTTTCCTTTATCAACATAGTTAGAGGTTATCATCCTTCCGACTTCTCTCCGCGGCTTCTCTGCCTTGAACTGTGCTCTGCATGCGGCTCCTTCCACCAGGTGGGCTTTTGTAGCTAGGTCTCGAAACGTCGAGAAGTTGTGTCCAGATAAGCCAAATGAGATCATCGCATCCATGGCCTGCGTGCACATCTTGACCTGCTCAGATTCGCTGGGCAGTTCCCGGCACTGTGCTGCTATAGTCCCCCACCTGTCGATGAACTTCTCGACCGACTCTCCCTGCCTTTGACGAACCAAGGCTAAATTTGTCAGTGAGACTTCTCGCTCAGTAGAGAAGAATTTGGAAATGAACAGGTCCTGCATCTGCTCCCAGGATTTGACTGACCCTGCGGGCAGTGACATGTACCACTGGAATGCCTTGCTCGTGAGCGTTGAGCCAAACAATCTTAGACAGTACTGGGGAATTATCGATAGGTTGCCCATCATTGTCATGAATTGAGCCATGTGTTCCTCCGGCGATCCTCTGCCATTAAATCTGGGGACGTCCGGACGCTTGAAATTGCTGGGAAATGGGAGATCGTGGACCTCGGGTATGTACGGCACCCGGTATACATATTTCCCTCTCTTCTCCTTTTCTCTTTCCTGACGCATCAGGTCCGCAACTGTCTGAGACAGTTCTTCTCTCGTGGCTTGAGACAGCAATGGCGGTACACGTCCAAATACAACGTTTCTCGGGCGACCTTGTGGTTCGGCGGTAGCTGGCTCTCCTGCTGCCCCCTAGCATTCCTCCACAGACTGTCGAGTGGGTACAGCTGGGCTTCTGTTTGCCCCCTGGGCAACTAGAGCCAACAGTGCTTCTTTCATCTCTCTCATTTCTCTGGCCGTGTCCTCTTGGACCTGGATAATCTCATCTATTTGTTCTTGGATTGGAGGCAGCTCTGGGTATCGCTCACTTGCCTCTCCTTCGGTGACCTGCACCATCATGACTTGCGCTCGCTGCGGCCTTGTCTTGATCATGGCGGCTTCAGTAGGGATTGTCTTCATCGTCGTCTTAGTCGACTGTCGAACAGCGGATCTGTTCGGTATCTTCTCTGGTGATGTTGTCTTCGGTATAGCTGGGAAGTCGATATCGGCGAAGGAGAACTCTGTCCTGGCTGACACGGTAGTTCTGCCAGAGTCACGGGCGTCGCTCCTGCAGACTGGCTTCCACTGTCTCTTTGTTCTGCCCTGTACCCTTGCTGTCATCTCTATCTTAGCTGGAATAATCTTCTTGTTCTCAGTCTTCTTGGAGGTCTTGCGCTTCTGCACAATCTGCCATCCGGTTTCAGAGGTTGCTGCCAGATGGGGGAAGTAAAATCCTCCGGATGCTAAGAAGATCATTGTGGACGCCATTTGGTTGATTCTTTTCTGTCTTTCTGTTCCTTTCTCTGTCTCTCTCTGTCTTTCTTTCTCTCTCTGCACAGTCATACACGCATTAGAATATTCCGCGCGCTTGGGAAAGAGAGGGGATGCGACCTTACCAATCGCGATATGGCTTGACAGCGGATAGACAGAAACATACAAGTATGAACTACATGCATGCTATGCGAAGTTTTGAAATTTTTTTGCCTTAAAGATGAAGGGAAGAACGTTCCCGTTGAGAGTCGCCAGTTTGGCGCCCGTGAAGGCGCCGAACATTTCTCCTTGCGGTAACCTTTCCCATGTACACATCAGTGTCTGCAAATGATTTATCGCATAATGTCTATTTACTCAGAAATAACCAGAGCTTCTGGTATTGAATATTCCCCAGCAGAGTCGCCAGTTTGTTAGAACGCTTTTTAGAAAAAGGGGGAAAGATCAGACCTACTCGTCAGCAGTCCTTCTTTCTTTTTTCGTGTTTCTTTTATTCTGGGGGAATTCTGAGTATAGAGACATTTATAGACAATCATAAGCAATCACAAAGTGTACACAAGAGAGAGATATCGCAAGGTGAATTTTATTCCAGAGATTCTGAGATCTTTTACATTCCAGGCTGTGATACTGGTCACGAACCTTTAATTACATCAACGGTTGATCACCCTTGATTGGAAGGCAAAAGACTAATCCACCGGGGATTATGGTCTTGAGTTCATGGTCGTGTAGACCTTTATTTTCTTGTTATGGACTGAGCCACATTTATTAGACACGCCGGATGTCTATGTCCCATTTTCTTTCGGTGTGTCCGGGTTGAGAGACTGTCAGGATTCGAGTGGTGCAACTCGGGGCCCGCGCCTGTTACTATGAACAGGTGACCGCTGGAATACACGAACCTCGAATGTTGGTCGGCATGACCTAAGGCCCGCGCCCGTACTTTTATGACGGGTGACCTTAGGAAAGCACTCCGCAACGTTCCCGAACGAGGGTTTTAATCGAGTGGTGCAACTCGGGGCCCGCGCCTGTTACTGTGAACAGGTGACCGCTGGAATACACGAACCTCGAAATGTTGGTCGGCATAACTAAAGCCCGCGCCCGTATTTTTATGACGGGTGACCTTAGGAAAGCCCGTAACTACCTCATCAGCTCAACCGATGGACCCGTTGTCGATGGGTAGGGCATCAACGGTCTTTTTCATAGTGGCAGTCCATAGCAAGATGTTTCAAGCTTAGTAAGAACTCTTTGTTTGTGGTTTCTCGTGGTAACCATAACCCCTTAGGTTTAGCCTCGGACCTTTATCCGGGATGAATAGAGCTTTGTACAGTAAAGTAAATGTATTTCTTCTGGAGTCGGGCGACTCGGCTTTGAGAGCATTCTTTCTTCTGAGTATTTTCCAATGATCTGTATGGGATCAGATAGGCTTTGTCGAGCCAAGATCTCTTGAAGATTTCGATATTCAATGGGCTGGATCGGCTATCTCCGATGCCTGCAAATGGCTAAGTATAGGGTCCGATGGACTCCTGTTCATGCCAATTTCTTATGAATAATGGGGATCGGTGCCCCGTGAATGCTTAACTCGGCTGTTGCATAGCCTGAGCGCTTCAGCTTTGCCTCGGCGTCTTTGAGATCGCGATTGATTTCAACTGGCACTAGTCAATTCTCAAGCCAACAGGGCACTTCCCAAGACTGAAAACGACTAAGTAGTGGACCTGTTTGCGGTCTGATTAGAGAAGTCGATGAATATTATCGATAACCGTCTTTGAACAGGGGTGGATTATGTCCACGAAGATCACGGTGCGATCGCATTTTGATTTGCTTAGCAAAAGTCAATTTTCGGGCCAACAGGGCACTTCCCAGGGCTGGAAATGACTAAGTAGTGGACCTGTCTGCGGTCTAATCAGGGTATTCGGTGAATATTGTCGATGACCGACTTGGAACAGGGATGGTTTATGTCCATGAAGATCGCGGTGCGATCGTGTTTCGATTCGCTTAGTAAAAGTCAATTTTCTGGCCAACAGGGCACTTCCCTGGGCTGAAAATGACTTAGTGGACCTGTCGTCCGCTTGATCAGAGTATTCGGAGGTCCTGAGATCGGATAACCTCGTCGCGGTGCATGATTATGATGTATCATGTCAAGTAGAAGAAAAGTTTCCCTCTCGGGCTCGGTCCAATTCCGCCCGATTCTTCTCGTTTTCGCCGTTTTCGGCTCTTTCGGATGGATTTCTAGAGTTGCCAAATTGGCTAAGTGTTGGTCATTTTGGATCAAAACATTGATTTGGGCTACTTATCATTGACCGTTGGAGAATCTGATCCAGCGGATGGATAGATCTCATCGAGACGCATCCGGCGGCTGTGGTTTCATCGAAATCGGATCCCGGACGAAGGCGGGCCGTGCGACGGAAGGTCCACTCCTCCCATCAGCGTCCAGGCGCATGGGGGAGTGTGTACAGGCGCATGTGCCTATTTTTCAAGCGCATGTGACCATTTTACAAGTGCATGTGGTATTGCATCATCTGTCAAGCGCATGTGGTCATCATCCGGGCGCATGTGGTCATCATCCGAGCGCATGTGATGATTTTCCATGGAAAATAGATGACGGAGAGGTGTTCCGGGCGCATGTGGCAGTGCACATGCGCCTGGACCCAGAGAGTGGGCGCATGTCCCTCCCAGACTTAGAGAAAATTAGGATTTTCTGGCCAGAAAAGCCAGTGCATGTTGGGAAAAAGCCAGCGCATGTTGGGAAAAAGCTAGCGCATGTTGGGAAAAAAAGCCAGCGCATGTTGGGAAAAAGCCAGCGCATGTTGGGAAAAAGCCAGCGCATGTGCCCAGCACTTAGAAAATTTCAGGATTTTCTTCCTGAACTTGGGATTCCAGCGAGGAAATCCCTTTCCGGCGAGGGTTTCCGGCGAGGAAATCCACTCCGGCCAAGGCATCCGGCGAGGGGAGAGAAAGCAAGCGCATGTGGTGCTTACATCACTCTGAGGTCGGCAGGGGATGATCTCGTGCTGATGTAATGAAGTGACTTCACTATTTATAAGAGGGAAATCGGGTTCGGGTCTACCCGGCGGGTATTTCTCGGTGCATGTGCCAGAAACTATGTCAAGCGCATGTGGAAAAAAAAACGCACCGGGCGCATGTGGTGGATCCGGGCGCATGTGCTTTACCGGCACATTTCCCGGCGCTTTTCGAAAAAATGTTTAATTCACTAGAATGCAAGCGCATGTGTTTAGAGGCCAGGCGCATGTGCTTGGATGCCAGGCGCATGTCCTTTGCCGGCTCTTTCCCACTACTTAGCCAGATTTTCAGGATTCCAGCACTTAGAAAATTTCAGCATTTCAGCTCCGATGGGGGATCTCCAAAGGACAGCTACCTTTTCTAGACATGCGCTCACTGTCGCCAAGCCACTTCTAGGCTATGATTAACCTCCTGAATGAACGGGATGGGGTGTGGAAGTCCAGATGTTGCTAATTTTGGTACTTCCTTCCTAATTTGGAGCCTCCGGGTCGGCTTGTCGTATAGGAATGTTGTTCCGGGGAGCGCGCAGATGGAAATATGCATCGTAATGACTTTAAACTTGCTATTTAAGGGTTTTGGGGCATTTCGGATCATTTGGCGGTGAAGCGCATGTCCAGTTCCACTCTGAAATGGTAGCTGTAGGCTTACGGACCCTTTTTATCAGTTCCGGGCAGGGACGAAACGTATTTTGAGGTGCGCAGGTAAAAATATGCACCGGATGACTTTGAAACTTGCAGGTTAAGGGTTTTAGGACATTTCGGATCATTTGGAGGTGAAGCACATTTCCAGTTTCGCTCCGAAATGGTAGCTGTAGGCTTACGGACCCTTTTTGTCAGTTCCGGGTAGGGACGAAACGTATTTCGAGGTGCGCAGGTAAAAATATGCACCGGATGACTTCGAAACTTGCAGGTTAAGGGTTTTAGGACATTTCAGATCATTTGGCGGTGAAGCGCATGTCCAGTTCCGCTCTGAAATGTTGTTTACGAATTTTGGTCGCTACCAAGCGATCAGGGTTGTGCACGCATTTTCAGGGCTTTCCTGGCCTCAAAACTTATCCAAATCATTGCCACTAAACCATGGGATGTTGTTTTATAATGGGTACAAATTTGAGCCCCAACAACCATGAACTCAAGACCATAATCCCCGGCGGATTAGTCTTTTGCCTTCCAATCAAGGGTGATCAACCATTGATGTAATTAAAGGCTCGTGACCAAAATCACAGCCTGGAATGTAAAAGATCTCAGAATATCTGGAATAAAATTTACCTTGTGATATCTCTCTCTTATGTACACTTTGTGATTGCTTATGATTGTCTATGAATGTCTCTATACTCAGAATTCCCCCAGAATAAAAGAAACATAAAAAGAAAAGAAAGAAGGACTGTTGACGAGTAGCTCCGATCTTTCTTCCTACTCTCCTTTTTCTAAAAGTTCTAACAGTAGTTCCAGCACCCGATTCCCGTCGAGCAGCTTGTCCAATCCCTCTGCGACACCAAGCAGGGCTACACCCAGTGCGGTGGTCTCCGCCCTTTCGGCGTCTCCTTCCTTTTCACCGGCTATGACTCCAACTACGGCTTTCGGCTTTACGTGAGTGATCAGCGCTACTACTACGCCTACCAGCAGCCCGTATAGGTCGATTTTGGGCTTATCTTCTCTTGTGGTTCCGAATCTCAAGGGATCGCTATCAAGAAACGTGATTGCCAGAAGAAGTCATTGGTTGGGTTAGATCTTGCCTCTAAGGATAAGGATCTTATTCCAAGAAATCAGCGGGATTTCGGTATCGTACGCGACATCAGCGGGATCTCGATATCTTACGTAACAGATTGGATCGCTTCAGATCTATATAAAGGGATGACTCCATTAAAAGAAAGGTACACAATATTCAACCTCTGGCCTGTTTTTGCCTGGTTTTTCTTCTTCTTGCTTCGGCCTGACTTAAGCATCGGAGGGCTAACGGCTGGACACCAGCCACCCTTAGTTGCTTTCTGTCTTCTTTCAGGTCCGGCGGAGGAAGTATCTGTTGGAGAGAAGGTGAACGTGTGGAGGATCCAGTTACAAAATCTGACGTTAACAGTTTTGGCGCCGTCTGTGGGAAGCGACTTGATCGTCAAAATCAATCGTTCTAACCACCGATAAAAATCCTTCGGCAATGCCTCCTAAAAAGGCTGTTCATCCTTCGACTTCAAGGCAGGCACCACCTCCGCCCGATGAGACGAAATCCGTACCTACCCTTCCACCTGCCTCAACGAACATCCCTCAAGGAGCCCCAAATGTGCCATCAGAAAACCCATTATTGGAAGCTTCTGGAAATCAAGATGATGTCCTACGTTTCCTCGAAAACACTCTCCTAACTCTAAATGCCGGAGTTCAGGCCCTGTCGAATTGGCTTGATCAGCATTTCCCCAAACTGCAGAGACAAGCCTCCAAAAGGTTACCACCGCAGCCCATACTAGTGGCATCCAGACATTCTATGGACGAACCACAGGTCCCACCACTTGGCAGCCATCTCCCTGTGCCGTCTCCACATTCTATACATTCTAGTTCGTCTCGACAACCTCAACCTCAGGGCTCCACCGCCGAAACATTAGGCTATACCCTGCCGTGGGAAGGAGATCTCAAAAGAATCCATGATCGTTTTGACGTCATGGAACAGCGGTACTAGGCAAATCGGCCATCTATCGTCATGGCGGCGATACATCAATCCGAGTCCCCCTTCACCAGCGAGGTTATGGAAGCCCCATTACCCAGAAAGTATCGAACGCCTGTTATCACCCCGTATACAGGTATTGGCGACCCTCTTGAACACCTGGAAACATACAGGTCCCTCATGGAGTTGGAGGGACATGGTTCAGAAATCATGTGTAGGGCTTTTCCCCTAACATTGAAGGAAGCAGCTCGTATGTGGTTCCGGGGGTTAAAGCCTCGTTCCATCAGTTCCTTTTCCCAGTTATCGGAGATATTCCTTTCTCAATTCATGGGAAGCATTCGCATTAAGAAGCCAGCCTCCCATCTGATGAATTTAAAACAGCAGCATGGGGAGACAATAAAGGAGTTCACAGTACGGTTCACCGCTGAAGCCGTTCAAACTGAAGGTTATACTGAAGAAAAAGGGCTCGCAGCCCTCATAGCAGGAATAACGAGCGAGAAATTCAGGTTTGCCTTGGATAAAAGCCCACCGAAAACTATGGCAGAATTCCAAGCCAAAGCTCAGAAGTACATCAATGCAGAAGAAGTCGCATTGACACGCCATGGTTCACAGGGTAAGAAACGCAAGCCAGAGGGAACCTCTTCTGCAGATAAAAAATATCGTCGTGATTAACGCGATCGTTCTCCCAAGAAGCCTTACTCCAGTAAATATCATAACTACACTCCTCTTAATCGGTCTCATGAAAAGGTTCTAATGGAGATTAAACACAAGCCATATGTAAAGTGGCCTGCAAAGATCAAATCCGATCCCGAGAAGAGAGACAAGAGCAAGTTCTGTTACTTCCATAAAGATCACGAGCATAGAACCCAGGACTACATCTCTCTACGAGACCATATCGAAGCCCTTATTCGAAAAGGCCATCTCCAGGATTATGTTGCTCGTAAAAATCGATCACCAGAAAGGGCGAAGACCTCATCTCGCCAAAAGGAACCGCCTCATCATCAAACTGACCAAGAGGACGCTGAGCCCACGGGAGAAATCCTCACCATCGTCGGAGGACCAGCTTGCGGGGGCGATTCTCAAGCTTCAAGAAAAGCATACGCTCGAAAGGCATCCAAAGAACCCCAGCAAATCTATTGGCTGGAACAGACGTTTAGCTCGTCAAAAACCAGCCATCCTCCAATTTCCTTCACTCTCGAAGATGCAAAGGGAATTCACTTCCCTCACGAAGACTCCATCGTAGTCACATTGAAGGTATCAAATTATCTGACACATCGAATTATGGTGGATACAGGTAGCTCAGCCGATATTCTATACTTAGAGGCTTTCAACAAAATGGCACTTGCTAGAAGCCTTCTCAAGCCAGTATCGACCCCCCTCGTCGGCTTCGGGGGTGAGGTAGTAACGCCTGAAGGAAGCATCGATCTCCCAGTTACTTTTGGAGAAAGTCCAGCGAAGACCACCTTCTTCATAAACTTCCTCGTGGTGGACCGAAAATCAGCGTATAACGCCATTTTGGGGCGGCCGTCTCTTACTAAGGTCGGGGCAGCCTTGCACCCTTCGTATCTGTGTGTCAAATTTTCTACCCCAAATGGTATCGGGGTCGTGCGAGGAAGTCAACAGGAGGCATGGTCTTGCTACCAGATAGCCCTCCAAGATCGAAAGAAGGCTCAAGCAATACCCGTTATGGAGATAGCACAAGGTTCACCCAACTTTCCCTCCAACACCTCGTTGGATCCGAGAGAAAATGCTCTTAAATCGGGAACTCCAGAGGAAGATACAGTGGCGATTCACTTAGCCAAAGACGACCTGTCCAGGGTCGTATACATTGGATCCTCTTTAACCAGTGTCCATCGTGAAGATTTGGTCCTTTTTCTTACCGAATATCAGGACGTGTTCGCTTGGTCTCATAAAGATATGCCAGGCATCGACCCCAATGTCATCGCACATCGTCTCAATATCGACCCAAAGCATAAACCCGTACACCAGCGTCGACGTGCCTTCACTGCAGAAAGGCAAATGGCGATCAAAGCTGAAGTCGAGAAGCTACTTACGGTCAATTTCATAAAAGAAGTTGACTACCCAGAGTGGGTCGCGAACGTAGTTCTCGTCCGAAAAGCTAATGGCAAATGGAGAATGTGCATCGATTATTCAGATCTGAACAAAGCATGGCCCAAAGATAGTTTTCCAACGCCACGGATAGACCAGCTGGTCGATTCAACAGCTGGACACGCTCTGCTCAGTTTTATGGATGCTTACTCTGGTTACAACCAGATTATGATGCATCCACCTGATAGCCAGCATACTGCCTTCATCACGGATCGAGGACTATATTGCTACCAGGTAATGCCGTTCGGTCTTAAAAATGCAGGGGCCACTTATCAACGTCTCGTCAACAAAATATTCGCTGCTCAAATCGGTAGGAATATGGAAGTTTATGTTGATGATATGCTCGTGAAAAGCACCATAGAAGATGATCATATTTCTGATCTTCGAGAAGCCTTCGACCTAATGAGGAAGTATCAAATGAAATTGAACCCAGAAAAATGTGCGTTTGGAGCGTCTGCAGGAAAGTTTCTTGAGTTCATGGTCGGCCAGCGCGGAATCGAGGCAAATCCTGAAAAGATAAAAGCATTGATAGAGATGAAATCCCCCACCACTCTGAAGGACGTCCAGCGTCTGGCTGGTCGCATCGCATCATTGAACAGGTTCATCTCGCGAGCATCTGACAAGTGCTTACCATTCTTCAAACTCCTTCATGCAACGGCCAAGTCTAATTGGAAATGGACACAACAGTGTGAAGAGGCTTTTCAACAATTGAAGCTATACATGAGCACACCCCCCATTTTATCTAAACCTATAGCACACGAGCAACTCATTCTTTATTTATCTGTGTCCGCTACGGCCGTTAGCGCCGCTTTAATAAGAGAAGATTCCGGGGTGCAAAGGCCCGTTTATTATGTTAGTCGAGCATGGTTGATGCAGAAACTCGGTATTCTGATATGGAAAAGCTGGCCCTGGCCTTAGTCACGGCAGCTCAAAAACTGCGACCATACTTTCAAGCCCACGCTATTCTAGTACCAACAAATCATCCACTACGGTAAGTCCTTCAGAGACCTGAGGCTTCCGGACGCTTGACTAAATGGGCGGTCGAGATCAGCGAACACGATATCTCATTCTGTCCTAGGACCGCCGTCAAGGGCCAGGCCGTGGCTGACTTTATCGCCGAATTTACATACTCTTCCGATAATAATATCACGACCAGCGACCAGCCTCCTTGGTCACTCTTCGTGGACGGGTCGTCGCGGGCCACTGGCAGTGGAGTGGGCCTGATTTTAGTGGCTCCCGACGGGTCGCATTTCCAATATGCTCTACGTTTCGATTCTCGCGTCTCAAATAATGAAGCAGAATATGAGGCCCTGATCGTTGGCCTCGAACTGGCCATTGTCCTTGCAATTCAAAATCTGTTAATTCATAGCGACTCCCAGCTCATTGTCAACCAAGTTCTTGGAGAATTCGAAGCCAAAGAAGAAAGGATGGCCTTATACAAGTCTCGTGTCCTCATCCTGCTCGTAAAACTGAAGACTTATGAAATAATTCATATTCCTCGCGAGCAGAACCAACTTGCCGACTCACTGGCTAAGCTCGCTTCTACACCAGAATCTGAGCTAGCACATTCGATCCCCATCGAGCATCGTCAGAACCTAAGTATCGACCAATCGGCTCTTGAGCAAGTAATATCGGTACAATCGTCTCCATGCTGGATGGATCCCATCATCCTTTATCTCAGAGACGGATACCTACCAGACGACAAGAAAGCTGTAAGACAAATTCGGCTTCGAGCTGCCAGGTACACCTTGCAAGACGGAATATTGTTGCGAAAAAGTTTCTCCTTGCCTTATTTAAGGTGTCTTCATCCAGAAGAAGCACTTCATGTTCTAGACGAAGTACACCAAGGGGCATGTGGTAATCACCCCAGGGGGCTATCCCTAGCATATAAGGCGATGCGGCAAGGATATTATTGGCCCACTATGAAAGCAGATGCAATTGAATTTTCTAAAAAATGTGACAAGTGCCAGCAATATTCACCTATACCCCATGTACCTTCCGAACGGATGACTCCAGTTGATAGCCCTTGGCCTTTCGCTCAGTGGGGGGTCGATATCATTGGACCCTTGCCCATGGGAAAGGGACAAAATAAGTTCGCAATTGTGGCGGTTGATTACTTCACCAAATGGGCCGAGGCAGAACCATTAGCCAAGATTACTGAGAAACAAACTACCAAGTTCGTATGGAGAAATATCATATGCCGTTTCGGACTCCCTCACACCATAATTACCGATAACGGAACGCAGTTTGACAACGCGGCCTTTGATGAATTTTGTGACAAATGGAAGATACGTAATCTCCGCACTTCTCCATATCATCCTCAGGCGAATGGGCAGGTCGAGGCAGTGAACAAAATCATTAAGCACCATTTAAAAACCAAGCTTGGTGAATGCAAAGGTGAGTGGCCAGAACTTCTACCAGAAGTATTATGGGCGTATAGGACTACAACTCGTACGTCAACGGGTGAGACCCCTTTCTCCTTAGCATTTGGTGTCGACGCAGTAGTACCAGTGGAAATTCAAGTGCCCTCGTATCGGATCGAGCAATATGACCCCGCGAGTAATCAGGAAGACCTTCGCCTTCATCTCGATCTCTTG
Source organism: Liriodendron chinense (assembly GCA_003013855.2). NCBI lineage: Eukaryota > Viridiplantae > Streptophyta > Magnoliopsida > Magnoliales > Magnoliaceae > Liriodendron > Liriodendron chinense. The sequence continues at coordinate 4,431,594 of ML058397.1, read as the reverse complement.
GAAGAACGTAGAAACGCCTCCCAAGTACGAGCGGCAGCATATCAACAACGTATTGCTCGTTATCGAAATGCGAAGGTTCGGCCTAGATCCTTCCAGCTTGGAGATTTGGTCCTGTTAGAACTTAGAAAAAGAGAGAGGGGAAAGAAAGATCAGAACTACTCGTCAGCAGTCCTTCTTTCTTTTTCTTTTCTTTTCGTGTTTCTTTTATTCTGGGGGAATTCTGAGTATAGAGACATTCATAGACAATCATAAGCAATCACAAAGTGTACACAAGAGAGAGATATCGCAAGGCGAATTTTATTCCAGAGATTCTGAGATCTTTTACATTCCAGGCTGTAATACTGGTCACGAATCTTTAATTACATCAACGGTTGATCACCCTTGATTGGAAGGCAAAAGACTAATCCGTCGGGGATTATGGTCTTGAGTTCATGGTCGTGTAGACCTTTGTTTTCGTGTTATGGACTGAGCCACATTTGTTAGACACGCCGGATGTCTATGTCCCATTTTCTTTCGGTATGTCCAGGTTGAGAGACTGTCAGGATTCGAGTGGTGCAACTCGGGGCCCGCGCCTGTTACTGTGAACAGGTGACCGCTGGAATACACGAACCTCGAATGTTGGTCGGCATGACCCAAGGCCCGCGCCCATACTTTTATGATGGGTGACCTTAGGAAAGCACTCCACAACGTTCCCGAACGAGGGTTTTAATCGAGTGGTGCAACTCGGGGCCCGCGCCTGTTACTGTGAACAGGTGACCGCTGGAATACACGAACCTCGAAATGTTGGTCGGCATAACCTAAAGCCCGCGCCCGTATTTTTATGACGGGTGACCTTAGGAAAGCAATCTGCAACTACCTCATCAGCTTAACCGACGGACCCGTTGTCGATGGGTAGGGCATCGACGGTCTTTTTCATAGTGGCAGTCCATAGCAAAATGTTTCAAGCTTAGTTAGAACTCTTTGTTTGTGGTTTCTCGTGGTAACCATAACCCCTTAGGTTTAGCCTCGGACCTTTATCCGGGATGAATAGAGCTTTGTACAATAAAGTAAATGTATTTCTTCCAGAGTCGGGCGACTCGTCTTCGAGAACACTCTTTCTTCTGAGTATTTTTTAATGATCTGTATGGGATTAGATAGGCTTTGTCGAGCCAAGATCTTTGGAGGATCCAAATTCAATGGGCTGGATCAGCTATCTCCGATGCCTGTAAGTGGCTAAGTATAGGGTCCGATGGATCCCTGTTCATGTCAATTTCTTATGAATAATGGGGATCGGTGCCCCGTGAATGCTTGACTCGGCTGTTGGATAGCCTGAGTACTTCAGCTTTGCCTCGACGTCTTTGAGATCGCGGTTGATTTCAACTGGCATTAGTCAATTCTCAAGCCAACAGGGCACTTCCTAGGGCTGAAAATGACTAAGTGGTGGACCTGTTCGCGGTTTGATTAGAGAAATCGATGAATATTATCGATAACCATCTTTGAACAAGGATGGATTACGTCCACGAAGATCACTGTGCGATCGCATTTCGATTTGCTTAGCAGAAGTCAATTTTCGGGCGCACAGGGCACTTCCCAGGGCTGGACATGACTAAGTAGTGGACCTGTCTGCGGTCTAATCAGGGTATTCAGTGAATATTATCGATGTCCGACTTGTAACAGGGGTGGATTGTGTCCACGAAGATCGCGGTGCGATCGTGTTTCGATTCGCTTAGTAGAAGTCAATTTCCGGGCCAACAGGGCACTTCCCAGGGCTGAAAATGACTAAGTAGCGGGCCTGCTGACAGCTTGATTAGGGTATTCGAGGGTCTTGAGATTGGATAACCTCGTCGCGGTACATGATTATGGTGTATCATGTCATGTAGAAGAAAAGTTTCCCTCTCGGGCTCGGCCCAATTCCGCCTGATTCTTCTCGTTTTCGGCCGTTTTTGGCTCTTTCGGAAGGATTTCTGGGGCTACCAAATTGGCTAAGTGTTGTTTATTTTGGACCAAAACACTCATTTGGGCCATTTATCATTGACCGTTGGAGAATCTGCTCCGGTGGATGGATAGATCTCATCGAGACGCATCCGGCGGAAGTGATTTCATCAAAATCGGATTCCGGACGAAGGCGGGGCACACGATCGAAGGTCCACCCCTCCCATCAACGTCCAGGCGCATGGAGGGGCGGATATGTAGGCGCATGTGGTGTTGCACATGCTTCCGGGCGCATGTGGTGGGGACCCGGGCGCATGTGCCATCTCCCGGGCGCATGTGGCCCTGTTTCTCATGGAAAACGGAAGTTCGGGAGGCAATCCCGGCGCATGTGGTGGTGCACATGCGCCTGGACCTCCACCTTGGGCGCATGTCACTCTCAGACTTAGAGAAAATTCAGATTTTTCGGTGGGAAAAGCCGGCGCATGTGGTGGAATAAGCCGGCGCATGTGGGGGATATGCCGGCGCATGTGCCCAGCACTTAGAAAATTTCGGGATTTTCTTCCTGAACTTGGAATTTCGGCGAGGAAATCCCTTTCCGGCGAGGGTTTCCGGCGAGGGAATCCACTCCGGCCAAGGCATCCGGCGAGGGGAGAGAAAGCAAGCGCATGTGGTGCTTACATCACTCTGAGGTCGGCGGGGGATGATCTCGTGCTGATGAATGAAGTGACTTCACTATTTATAAGGGATAATCGGGTTCGGGTCCGGTCCGACGGGTATTTCCTGGTGCATGTGGTAGAAAGCAGTGTCAAGCGCATGTGGTTGGAGGCCAAGCACATGTAATTAGAGGCTAGGCGCATGTCCTTTACCGGCGCTTTTCGGAAAAGTGTTCAATTCACTTCCTTTCGCTGATAGAGTGCAAGCGCATGTGGTTAGAGGCTAGGCGCATGTCCTTTACCGGCTAGGCTAGGCGCATGTGGTTGGAGGCTAGGCGTTTTTGGGGCTCTCCCGGCCTCGAAACTTATCCAAATCGTTGCCACTAGGCCATGGGATGTTGTTTTATAATGGGTACAAATTTGAGCCCCAACAAGTGCCCCCCCGGTGTGCTGCGTTGGATGCTTACGTCACGCCAGTGTAGTGCACCGGTCCCTTAGGCTCAAGTATAAATAGTTGACTCACTGAGTCATTCCTCAATTTTCCGAGTCAGAAAACTTAATTTTCCCAAGGTGAGAGAGCTCACCCTCGGGGTACAGGCGCATGTGGTCCCCTTGTGGGCGCATGTGACCTGTTACCATTCATTTTTTGTGAAGAGACCCCTTTCAGGCGCATGTTGTTCTGGGCATGCTCCCAGGGCACTGCCCGAACTTGTCTTTTCTTCAAGAATCAGAGGTGGGTGCTTGTGAGGATGCACATGCGCCTGGTGCATTGAATTCCAAGCTTGTTCATTTCCTTCTTCTGAGCCGGGCGCATGTCGGATTGCACATGCGCCTGATGCTTTATGTGATGAAATTGCATTAACGAATCTTGTGGATTGGGCGCATGTGAGGGGTCACATGCGCCTGGGGCTCCACCTTAGGCCCATGTCAGCCCAACACTTAGCCAAAATTCCCATTTTTAGCCCCTGCTTTGCACTTGGTGGAGAAATGGCATTTCCAGCTCCGTTTCTCAGTCAAATTCAGTGCTGTTTGAGGCTAGATCACTTAAAATTCAAGCACGATTGGAGCTTAGTGCCTTGGGCCTGTAGTTGACTGCCTACTTTGGCCTGTCACAGCTTGCAACTGTCTATTTTAGGCAGGTTCAGAGTATGTCTGCCAAAGTGCGCTTATAGCGTCCCGATTGCTTGTAAAGTTGCTGTGTGCTAACGGTTGCGTATGTATGATGCTGAAACTGTTTCCTGACTCTGTCCAGTACTTACTTATAAGCACCTAGACTTGTCAAAGCTACTTTTAGGCTAAATGCATGGATGTATTGTGGGTTCAATCTATGATTTTGTGTGTGCATCGATCACATGTATGCGTGCATGTATGATGGCAGTTGCTTTGTTATGAAATGCGTATGATGATTGATATGCTATGCTCTTGATTTTGTTGCTT